>VYZW01009011.1:67248-130673 GCA_013401315.1 Balaeniceps rex | reverse complement strand
CTGGATAGCAAACTCCAAAGGCTTTAAATGGACAGTGGAAATGCACGTGGATAAATTCAGTAAAGCTCTAATGCATTACAAGTAGGTGACTTACTGAATTATGCACAAGCAAACATTGCTTATTGTACACCACAGAAGAATACAGAGCACTAGGGGGTTTAGTGGTGCAAGTGTTTGAGAGGATTGTCTCTCTAGCATTAAAATATGGATTGTCATTTTTAGATCTGTGCAGCATTTAACAGTGACTTCGATATTTTCATTCGATTGCACTGGAGAACAGAAGTAGCTAGGATTATAAACCAGCAAGTACTGAAATGAAGAGCAGGAGTTCTAAATATACAGGTACACTTTTGCCCTGGCTTAAATGAACCTCGCATTTCTGGAGATCAAGAAGAAAGAATCTTATTGGCACAGGTCACCCCACAACTAGTTACTGCTCAGTTTCTGGCATCTACTCCTGATGTTTTGAATAGTGCTGGAGAAAAAAAATAGGAAGACTGTAGGTATTGTGTTTATACAATGAAAGTTGGAAATCCATATGAATGTTCCACCTTCTCGAGTTATGTGAATTGTCCCCAGACCTGCAGGAATTAGAGCTGTTTGTTCCCACTTTTGTTTCACAAGTACATTGGAGCTCTGCAGGTGTGATAGTTTTTCCTGTACAGATGAATCTGTGGGTTGTTTTCTTCCGCAGCTGGCTAGATTCATCTCGATCACTTATGGAACAAGGCATTCTGGAGGATGATCAACTTCTTTTACGCTTTAAATATTACACTTTCTTTGATTTGAATCCAAAAGTAAGAGCTTTGTTTTTATTGCTATTCATTGTTTGCCTGCTTTCATGTCAAGGAGCCATAGCACAAGGATACTGAGTTTTAGCTAGGATTTGTTACAGGCCCTTCAGAGATCAAATTCTACTGCTTCCCCTCAGCTAAGGCTGCACTTTTCCCCTCTGGACACTGAATCACCATTCCTCACCTGAAATAAGATCCTAAGTATAAAGATGAGATCTGAAGAGCATCAGAAACAGTATCCAGATTTCCAGAGGGGCTGGTTTACTTTCTGCCTCTCTTTTAATTAAGAAAAATTAAGGGGAAAACTAAGCCAACAGTATCCTAAATGACGTAAAGGTATAAGCCCTGTTTTTGAAAATGGCCTTAAAAATGACATTTATGTTCCACTGCCCCCCACTGAGTATTCAGCTTTTCTGGGCTGAAGCCCTCGAAGCACTCGGGCACTTAAATCAAATTTGTTTCAATGTAACTGGGTGATTAAACACCTTTGGAAAGTTCAGCACAAGTGTTTAAGTCCCATTTGAAAACAAGACTTAGTCTGCAAAAATCACTGAAATGTTTTTCTCAAATTGCTTCTTGTTTGCCTTTATTTCCACTAAAAGTCAGTCACGGTGGTTGTGTTAAGCCAGTGTTTTTAAGGCTTGGGTGATACATTTAGTGAAATTAAAGCATGATCATTGACCAGTATAAATCAACAAGAGTTCAAACGTGAATTTTAGAGGATTTGGCCTTCACGTTATTATTTTCTGTAAATTCTGTAAAAATCTTTCATTTCAGGCATCTCAGATAAACAGAAGGGCACTTTCTAGTTCAGACAGCATGTTTGTGGGTGAAATGCCACCCCCACTAAAATTCAAGTACGTGTCTCAATGTCAGTAGCCCAAACATTTCCCTTCTTTGCCCCAGCCAGCCATGGAGCCATAGCATGAAATAACCCAAAACAGCTTCAGGCAACTTAACAGCTCACCACTACCGGGAGAGGTCACGCTTTAAGGTTTAACTTCCCATCACCTACCTTTCACCAGCTCTGGGGCTTGAATATTTCTGTGAGTCACTTCAGCTTATTAACCAAGTAGATAATAAGAAACAACCACTATCCAAAAAAAGGATAGTGAATTAAAGCAGTTCACAGCAGGATCTTACAAATGTCAAGCCAGTGCAAAGATAGAGCCAGAACCGAAAAAGCCAAGAGCAGAAGAGGGGAAGTGAGGAATGAGAGTTTCTGTCTTTCAGCAGTAGCAAGCTGCTGAATGTTACATTCGTATCAGCCATGTCACGTTATTTTCACTCTCATAGTGTGGTTTCACATTCTGGTTAAGCCAGTCCAAGGCCTACTACCACAAAAGGGGATGTCTTAATCTCCCCTTCTGCTGCAGCCAAGGACTCCTGATTAATTTTCTGTTGGATCAGCAAGCCACTGTGACACAGTGACACAATCACACTGTGACACAATCACACGAGCTAGTACAAGGATGGGAACATACAGCAGGGCAGAGGTGGGGGGAGGAAGGAAACAACCTTTATGGCTTCAGCCCAATGTTACATCAGCTGCAGCTGATGGTAAATCTGTATCTGGATGGTCATTAATGACCAATGTTCTTTTTTGCTACAGTATGATGCAGTGCGGATAAACCAAATATATGAACAAGCCCGTTGGGCCATCCTGTTAGAAGAAATTGACTGCACAGAGGAAGAAATGCTGATCTTCGCTGCGCTGCAGGCACGTACTTGATCCAAGTTGCAAAACCTGTTTCCTCAAGAAGCAGGCACAAGCTAGGACAGGACTAGGATAGAGCCCAGGCCAATAGCTCTGTTTGGACTGGGGGGCTGCTATTTGAGTGAGAAACAACAAGCGGCATCCACCAGCTAAAGCAACTAAATTCAGTAGCAGCACACCATTATTCAAACTGACACATACAATTATGGAACCATTTACTAAAATTATCTAAAGCAAACTGTACCCAGGATGTAACTTTGATACCAGTCTATTCGGAAGGGGATTACTATGAAGTGTTGCTTCCCATAGCAGCTTAACACCCTTTGACATATTCTTCCTGAAAATTTCTCTAATACATCAATTCATACGTTCACAACAGAACAAAAATGATGCCGTAGCTGATTCACAGGTATCAGCACAATGTGAAGGTAGGGACATTATGGAGTACATAGAAGTTTAACACGACTTAGCGTGTCTTAGTCCCTGACTGTAGGTAATAAGGCACAAATGTTTATTACTAATAAATTCCTTCTTTTTAAATGTAAACGGAGCTGCCAAAAAATTCACGGCCTGCCGCTGTGGAACACCACAGAACCTTGCTGCTAAGTTTCCACCTGGTATGGATGGCACTTACAGCTGACAGTACTAGGGATGGAAAAGTTACCATCGAGCTGGCCTCACAGAACAGGATGATTGTACAGTGGAGGAATACAAACACTGGCAATTAAAATAGGAAACTGTTATCAGTAATTGCACTGGAGATCCTAGTGGACACACCTGTTTGCTTGTGAAACGCCCCGTAATTCCGTGCTGCAGAACTTTACGCAGTTGTCCAAGACCCAGAAGACCAAATGGCCTATTTTCATATGCTGTGATTGTGTGTTGCTAATTGATATACTGACTATTTGATATTTGATGTTTTATTTTAGTATCATGTAAGCAAGTTATCATTATCATCAGAGACACAAGATTTCACCTGTGAATCAGAAGTAGATGAAGTAGAAGCTGCACTTTCTAATCTGGAAGTGACACTGGAAGGTGGAAACACGAGTAACATTTTGGTATGTCCTTTCGGATCCCAGAATTGCTTTCACTGTGTCAAATGCATTGACTCTGATGAGCCCACCTGGTTCCTGATTTTTTTAACAGAGTTAACAGATGATTACAAAGTACATTGTACTAAATTTATTCCTAATTATTCCTGATAGGAGGACATCACAGACATCCCGAAACTTGCTGATAATCTCAGGCTAGTTAGGTGAGTTACTGAAACTAATAATAAAACATACAAAACAAAAAGCTTAACCATACAAAAGATCTCTTGATTTTTTCATTCTAATCTAACAGCAGATCCTAAGTGTCCTGGTTTCAGCTGAGTTAGAGTTACTTTTCTTCCTAGTAGCTAGCATAGTGCTGTGTTTTGGATTTAGCATGAGAAGAATGCTGATAACACACTGATGTTTTAGTTGTTGCTAAGTAGTGCTTACCCTAGTCAAGGACTTTCTTTTTCAGCTTCCCATGCTCTGCCAGGTGCACAAGAAGTTGGGAGGGGGCACAGCCCAAGATAGTTGATCCAAATCGACCAAAGGGCTATTCCATACCATATGACGTCATGCTCAGTATATAAACCGAGGGGAGTTAGCCGGGGGGCAGCGATCGCTGCTCGGGGACTGGCTGGGTGTCGGTCGGCGGGTGGTGAGCGGTTGCATCACTTGTTTTCTTTTCCCTGGGTTTTGTTTGTCTCTCTCGTTCTCCTTTTCATTACAATTATTATTATTATTATTATCATTATTATTATTACTATTATTATTATTTTATTTCAATTATTAAACTGTTCTTATCTCAACCCGTGGGTTTTCTTACTCTTGCCCTTCCGATTCTCTCCCCCATCCCACCGGGGAGGGGGAGGGTGAGCGAGCGGCTGCGTGGTGCTTAGTTGCCGAGTGGGGCTAAACCACGACACTAAGGTTATAAGTCAACAAATACACCAGATAGGTCTAACTAGCCTAATATCCTCCTCTTCAAATCTTTCTCTTACTGCTTCTGAACAAGATTCTCACCAATTTTTCTAGGTCTTGGGGTGCTGGGGTAGCTATACTTATGCTTATTAAAAGACCAGGCCCTTTATATTTTCCTAGAGCTCATCAGTTGTCATCTCTAAACAAGAGAGGCTACAATTTTGTTTTCAATGACATTTTACTGGGTTTTGCCAATGAAAAACTAGAAAAAACTTTCCGCTCTCCCTGAGAAGAATTTCCGAAAGCAACCCTGGGGATTTTTTTTTTTTTTTAAACAAAAGAAACAAACAAATCACCCCTTTCTAACCAAACATGGAGTCTGTTTCTAATATCAAAATGAGTTTCAAGTTGGAGTAGCGGTATGGTAAATCAGATCAGTAACATTCACCTAAATAAGTAAACTGAGGAAAGTACAAGTCTGTGATCCCACTATACTGTCTTGATTTATGGGTTATGTAAATGACTGCAGTGACCTCGAGTCACTGCCGTTTATCACGAAACAGTCTTCCTGTTTTAGAAAGATAAGGATTTCTGTTGCACAAGTATTTATCATTCATTCTGTTGACAAATCATATTTGTAGTCAGTGAACTGAAAATTGCACTTGAAAACTGTTAACTGTTGTTAACTGTTAAGAATTGTTAATTATTAATTCCCAATTAAGAAATTTTATCTGACATTCAAATTACTAAGGTGGCTTAAGATGAAAGGGAATTTAAGCCTTTTAAGTTCTGTCAGTTACTTGCCTCTAACAATGCATTATTTATTTTTCCCCAGCAGTAGAGCAGTTTGCTTTTAAAAGCATTCAGCGGTTATTTTTCACCATGAAAAACTTCCTGTATATGTGATAAATCCCTTACTAAACCTAAGACATTGTAGAAACTAGGTAAGGTGTAAAACATCTCTTTAAAGGAACAACAGCATTTTGCTACTATAATTATTTGCTTAATTTTAAAGGTAAATGCAAAGCTCTGCGTGTCATACTGCTGGGTCTATTCATATAGTGAACTTTTATTCACATTTATTCACTGTGTGCGCCACATTAGCACACTAGTAAATACTACTTTCAGGTGGGTGACAATATGGTGGAGAATTACATTTTTTTTTTTCAAAAACGACCAAAAAAAAAGCTTTCAAAAAGTTTTCAGCAACTTTTTTTGGATAGAAAAATAATTTTGTTAGTCTAAAAAAATTATAGTCCCTTATTTTTTAAGAATGTCACTGTATTGGAAAAGTAAAAGCTAAAATATTTGGCAGTTTTGAAAATCCAAGTTATTTTTTTAATTTAAACATAAAATGGCCATTTTCTAGAAAGGATTGTAAACTAGGATTTCTAGAAGGGCTCTGGAGAAGGCAAGAGTGGGTATAATAAATCATGTTTTCCAGCTAGCTGTATACTCCTTGTACCATCATCTTAGATTTAAAGGGAAGTACTAAATAGACAGTTAATTTTTTTTTCTTTTTTCTTCTTTTTAACTTCATCGTTGACCTTTGTAGCTAGTTGTGAAGTATTTCTCTACTAAAATAGTGCTAATACCTCTGGTTTTCTCTCCTGAAATATACTGAACCTGGGATTTTATTCCCTCCTCGCCCCCCCGTGGCTTTGTTAGTGTATTCTTAGTAGAATTAATTATGATTTTTATCTCTTACTGAAGAGCGGTGGGGTGGGCACAGTGATTATGTTTGACCATTAGTATCTATCAATTAATTCTCAATTCCAAAGTAGATATTTTTACATTTACTCTATGAAAGAAATCAGTTTGCATTAGCGAAGTATTGAAATCAAGTAAAATAATTAAAATTAGGATTATATCCATCTATATACATGTGGAGGAGCTGGAATAACACTGCCCTAGCAGAAGAAGATAGTTTAAACCATTACCTTTTCTTGGAGTGCTACAGAACCTCTATAAACTTAGAGAAGGAATAGAATTTTGCTGTGTTAGATACTATTCAGATAAAGCCAAAAAGATGGTCTCTACTCCCTTACAATTTAATGAATACAAGTTAGTTTTATGGGTGCAAATCTTCTAGATAAGGAGCTATGAAAAACTGAAGCTAATCCTAGTGCATGTGAACAAACTAGTGGGTTACATTAGCGTTACTGAGTTCATGTAAAAAACAGAATTAGTCTTTGTTAGACGGGAATGGCTTTGATTAGGAATGGAAGGGGGGAAAAAGTAAGAAAAAACACATAGAAGAGAAAGGAAAAAAAAAATGAGAGAAACCACAGATGGGATTCAGCTAGAATCTGTGTTAAAAAACACATCCATACCCGGGATAACTTGGGCGCAGTGTTGGTTCCAGGCATTTGCTGCCCCCCTCATTGACACATGTATGGGTAACCCAGCTGAAGCCACGTATATGACCTCAAAGCAATTTGCGATCCACAGCAATATTTGTGAATGACTTAGCAATTTGTACATTTCAGTATAAACAAATGTGATTTCTTTTTTTTCTTTTAGGCCCAGGAAGCTGTCACTCAAAACTATCAAGCCATATTGGTTTGTCTTTAAAGACACTTCAGTATCTTATTTTAAAAACAAGGAATCCGCGCAGGGAGAACCTATTGAGAAACTAAACCTAAAAGGTAGGAATTTTCTTTTCCTTTCTTTCCTTTTTCCATTGCATTTGTGAAGCGAATAAATCAGGGAACCCCTGTGAGACTCAGGAAGGCAAGCACAGTAGCGTTTAGTCTTGGAACTTTTTCAGTTACTGACACTCCTAAGCAGGCAGACGGCATCTGCAGAAGAGGCCTAAACAAAAAGGATTCAATAGCTTAGCCCAAACCAAGATTATCTGGACCTGGCTTGTAAAATGCCATGTACTGCTGAATTCACTTAAAGATGAGTTAGATAGAGAACGTGATCTGTGTGACACTTTTATTTCCAAATATTTTTATGCTATGTTAGACGGTAGTGCTCACCTCTGTCCTTGGCAAACGCACACTGGTAGTAGAGGATTACAGATGATGCAATGGACAAGAATGCCATAGGTTGCACCTATACACTGCTGTGCAGGGACAGCTCCAAGACCACCTCTGGGCCTTGATTGTTTCACGCATGGGGATTTCCACAGCTACAACCAGCTTTAGGTACTCCTAGAGGAGAAACCCCGGGTGTACGCACAACAAACACCAGCACCATACGTAGCCTCCGTCTACATCTACTCCTGCAGGGACATCATTTGTTCAGCATCAGGGAACCAGTGATGCCCAGGATTCATCCTAGAAGAAACCTTTGAAATAGAAAGAAGATTGACCCCTGTGAACAAATGGCTCTGCATACCAATCTGCATATCCTCAGTAGGTCAGATAAATGCGTGGTAAAACCAGCCAGGGTGACTGGAACCTCACCAAGTAGCCCACAGCCTTGGTGTCCCTTGAGACAAAGGGGAACTGTAGGCATCCTTGACTCCAGCTGAACCCAGAAGGCCTGTAATAGCACCATCAACATGGAATACCAGGGCCCCAGATTTCTCTGGGATCCCTGAACTGGCCAGCCCTATTGTAGATGTCACCTACATCTCCCATTGTCAGTACTAAGTTGCTTCTGAAAATACAGTCCAGGCTTTCAAGATGATTAGGCTAAAATCTCCAAAAGTGCCCATCTCACCAGCTCCTCTCTATTTTAAGTGTTGAGATTTCCTAAGATCAGGTTGAGGTTTTGAGAGTACTTGCATCTTTTCTCTTCCTCATTGACTGACATGCTCTTTGAGCTCAGAGCATTCATCACCCTGGCAAGACAGACCAGGCAGTGAACTAGAACAGAAAGCTGGAACGGGCCTAATCTTTGAACATCTTGGCCCTTGATCTCAAAGAAACCATTAAGTATTGTTCGTCAGTGTTAATCAGTACTTAAAGTCAGTGATGTAGTAATTAAATAAATTTGTTTCTTTCTGATTCTCTGTGATCTAGGATGTGAAGTTGTACCAGATGTAAATGTTGCAGCGAAGAAGTTTGGAATCAAATTACTAATTCCTGTTGCTGATGGCATGAACGAAGTATATTTAAGATGTGAAAACGTGAGTAATAAGACAAGGGAAAGTTTGTATTCCAGATTTGTTGGCAGATTGTCTAGAAGATCCATTGTCCCATTCTAGAATTTGTATAGAAAAATAAGGATGCTGCAGAGGGTTTATTACCTACGTGTTTAGTAAAATTTAAGAATGATGTGGTGGTCTAAAAAATACTTTATGGTTGAGGGGACAAAAGGACAGTAATTCTATGTTTATCATCAGTTTCCAAGTGAAGCTGCTGGAGAGAAAAAAAGAACATCCTACCAAAAAAGTAAAAAGAAACTACAATATTTTGCTTCAGTGTTTTCAGAGGACTGGGGTTTGGGTTTTGTTCTCTTTTTTTTTCTTAATTAGAACTCTCCCCATTCAGATGAGGGTAGCGTGATAAGGATCTTACATTTGTTTTCAATTTCAGTTTATTTCATTTGTATTGAAATGTATCAATCCAAATTGTGTAAAAATGTTTATTAGGTGGAAAATAGTCATGCAATAACATTTCCAAGAAAATCTATTCCAAAGTACTGGATTTCTTTGAAAATTTGAAACCTAACTATCCTGCAGAGGCAGTCCTGTAGGTGGCACTAGCCCAATCAGGGAAGAACAGCAGCGCTATGGTAACTACACATCCACACAAATGAAGTGGAATGACTCCAGAGTGGTTTTATCGCACAGTGAAAGACGCATGAGCAGAAGCCATCTTCATAAATGTTTGTCCAACAATATCAAACAATTGTCTTTGTTGCAGGAGAATCAATATGCTCGGTGGATGGCTGCTTGCGTTTTAGCCTCAAAAGGCAAAACAATGGCAGATAGCTCTTATCATCCTGAGGTCCACAAGATCCTTTCATTTCTAAAGATGAAGAACTGGACCATGTCTCCCCAGGCTGTCTCTGATCCAGAAAGCATAGATATGAACCCAGAATGCTTCGTCTCACTACGTTATACCAAAAAATACAAGTCCAAGCAGGTATCCTGAGCATGGCTTGATGGTTGGGGATGGGTGGTTCCAATGACTGCTTAGGGGTGAGGCTGGATCGAAGCAGCATTTGGAAACCATACAGTAGAATCATCTTGAAATACTCATTTGTCCCTTTGATATTTAGCAAGAGGCCTTTTCTTTAAAACGAACACACAGACAGGTCCCTCAGCACTTCTTCCAAGTATTCCTCCTACATCCACACAGCCTCCTAAGTCACTCATCGTGTTCTCCTGGTAACGCTGTCCCTGAAAGTCTCTTCAGAGTAAGAAAGGAAGGTTTTTAAGGACAGGAGGTTACTGTCTACATCTTAAATAACAGTGTCTTCCTGTCCTCGCCTGGGTGCCTCTCCTTCCTCTCCACCTAATTCCTTATCCACTGCTTTTGCTGCAAAAGAGTTCAGCCTACCCATCCTCAGGACACAGTCTCCAGAGCAGTACGCTGGAGCTAGACCCAGTGCAGCACAAACCCAGACACTGAGACCTTCCTGCATTGTTCTGCCCTTGTAGCTCAGGATCTGTCCCCAGGTGCTCTCTGCATGAACGATGACAACTAAGTGTCTGAACATGGCATCAAAGCTAATGCTGTTTGATTTAGTGAAAGCAAGGGTATTTTTGTTCTCCAGTCAACTGAAACCTTTCTCTCTTCCTGTGTTTCCCAGTTGGCTGCTCGTATTCTGGAAGCCCACCAAAATGTATCCCAGATGCCCCTAGTGGAGGCCAAGCTGCGTTTTATTCAAGCATGGCAGTCCCTCCCCGAGTTTGGCTTATCCTACTACATTGTAAGGTAATCACACTGTTACAGCGATGTCAAGCTGCCGTAACGTGTTCACGGTCAGTGATTTGCAGGAAGTTCTCTGACTCCCTGTTCTGGAGACAGTCTCTATTTTTTTCCCCCCACAGACCTTTTTTAATTCTAGTAACTTCCACATTGCTGTTTTTTTCTATTGCAGTAGCACTCAGTAGCTCCATTCCTGGAGTGAGACTCTCCATTATGTCTGCCTTCATACAGACCTGTCACGTTTTGCCTGAAGTAACACATCACTAGGGTTAAATGCTTATTGACATAAACTCACTAAAATGTAAAAAAATGCATGTCTTGTTGGTGTTCTCAGGCTTGCAATATATTTGTTTGCTCTAACTCTTGCTCATTGGAATATGATAAAATGCTAATTTCTTTGGCATTTCATTAAGAAAGCAGCAAATGATCCCTTTTTTACGTTAATCTGGAAGAGCAGTCAGCACAAGAAAGGTCCTGTTGTGTTCACAGCAGTTTCCCTGGACACTTACCTTGAATATGGCAGGCTTCTGACCTGCATTCTTTTCTCTTGACCACCAAAAAACTGCAAAGTACTGACACAACCATACTTGGAGGCACCTTCCTTAATCTGTGCTTAACGCCTCTTCCAGGGCTACTTGGGAATCATCTGTGGTATAAATTGAACCATTCTCTGGCACAGAGGCCAGCTGGCATGGAACAGCCCACATCTGTACTATTAAACTTTCTGACTTCCCCAAACCCAGTAGCCTCGTGTGAACTACTGGATCATGTTGGTCCCTGGGTGTTCCAGTTCCTGAGCCATACCTGGGAGTCATTTGAGAGAGCGCTGCTTGGTTGCAGCCAGAATTCTGCCTGGGACTCTTCTAGCTATTGAACAGAACATGAGTTCAGTGCCCGGGAATGTTCCCTGTCACTAATTTACTAACATAGATATAGATGTTTAGTCCCATCTGTCAGCACTAATTCTGTTAAACAAACAAACAAACCCAATACCTAAACTGCATTTTGTAACATGAGCAAAACACCATGTGGTGAATTTCTACAAACTGATGGGCAGTATCTCGGTGGGGGCGTTAAGTAAGGCACAAATTGTGGTCCAGGTCACATTCTTTCCCTTTGAGCCAGCTTCATCTAAGGAGAATCCTTAGATTCTGATCCTGTTCAGAAACAGGATCAAAAATATTGAAAATATTAACAGCAGACAGATGCGATTTCTTTCAGCTTTCAGCACGAAGGTAGAGGAAGGCAGTTTCTTTACCAGAGTAACCTTTTCCTAGCTATTCCGATTATATGCTTATATAGTTTAGGTGAATGTAACTAGAAGAACATGTTTCAACATTAGTTAAATGAAGCAAGGAAAATTATTGTTGACACTTTTCCAGTAAAAGTATAATCAAATTCATGCATTTTGGCAGAACACTGGTTTTTAGCAGAAAACAATGAATTGGAAAGATTTCAGCTAGATGTACCTGCCTGATTATTTTCCATCTTATACCACGGTTCACCAGCCTACGTTTTTGCTTGATAACAAATACTGTTCTAAAGAAGGGTCCAAGCTCTCCTCAATCCCAGGCTGTTGTGATTTTCCCACATTTTTTGCACCTTCAGAGGAGGGCAGGTGAAATGTTTCTCTAGACAGAAATCGCTGCAAACCAGATCTTCTCAAAGGCTTTGTTGTTTTTTTTTTTTTTAGGTTTAAAGGAAGCAAAAAGGATGATGTGCTTGGGGTGTCCTACAACAGGCTGATACGAATAGATATAGCCACAGGAGATCCTATCACAACATGGAGGTTCTCCAACATGAAGCAGTGGAATGTGAACTGGGAAATACGCCAGGTAAAACTGGAACAGCGCTCTGCATTCAGTCATTGCATTTTAGACACTGAAGGATGCTTTCAGAAAATCTCTTTAAACCTCAGAGTGAAAAGATTTTGAACGTGTTGTGACATGTTATTAAATAATCTGCCTAAAATTTTTCTCAATGGAGTCTGTAGTCAAAATTCAGAAAGTGAAAGATCTCCAGAGTAAAAGGTTCCTACCAAGCTTATTCTTTATAAGTTGCCCATGATTTTGATGGGATGAGATACAGAGACTCAAAGTAAACAACCCATTATGTTTACTGCTCTGTCAGTAAAAATCTCATTTTAACTCTCTGTATAGTCTAACTCATGCATCATCCTCTAAATTGCGGTTGATTCAGTCTCTAGTACAGGCTGAGGATACAGGAACCCAGTTTGTCTTTCAAATCCCAAACCGAGATTGCAAGGCCAGGGTGCAAGCTCCTCTGTGTCAGTATGCGGTCCTGAGAAAGAAGCTCCGTCGTGTGATTTATACCGGGGTGCTCCTGACCCTGGTGAAGGCTGCTCAGCGGGGCCAGCTGTTGCCCAGCAGTCCACTGGCAAGTTTGGGTTTGAAAGTTTGAAGCCAGCTTTGTAAATTGTAGATTTCTGGGGTAGAACTAGTGTGACCTGATGTAAATTCGAGCAGCCTGGAAACTGTTCCTGCTTATGTAGTTTTCCCCATCTGTCTGTAGGAGCCAGAAGAGATCAGATACAATCCCTAGCACTCTTCTGCAGTACTCCCTGTGCCAGAACCTGTAATGCTGGGTAACACTACTGGGTTTGCTTTAAAATCTCTCTCAAAAAAGGCAGAATCCACAGCTAGCAACTAACCTCAGTTTGCTGGATTTTAGAACTGACAGTAGTTGGAAATCAAAACCTGGACCCCAAAAGCAGATTTAAGGTCAGCACATAACAACGGGCAGCATTAAACGTTATTGGTTAAGTGCACAAAGAGTCAGGAGTACTATTCCTGCTCTTCTCAGTGTTCATTTTATACACCATTAGAAAAGCTAGTTAAAAGCATGTTTTTGTGGCCTGCCTAAACAAGCAACAAGATTTTGACCACAAGAGGGCCCTGCCATAGCAGAAAACTAAGAAACAAACAGCCTAACACTCGACATCCTGCAGACCCAGAAATATTCAGAGCTCTTGCTTAGCAGAGACAGGTACTGCTTTATCACAGTATTTGTGGTCCAGCTTTGCTCTCACACTTGCTCTTTTTTCCCAGATGCAGCTTATCTCTGTTCCTGATTTTGCCATATGTATTTTCTTTAGGTTGCAATTGAGTTTGATCAGAATGTATCTATCGCTTTCACATGTCTGAGCGCAGACTGCAAAATCATCCATGAGTATATTGGGGGCTACATCTTCTTGTCAACCCGCTCCAAAGACCAGAATGAAACACTGGACGAAGAGCTGTTCCATAAATTAACGGGAGGTCAGGAATGAAGTGAAGTAAACTCTCTTCCCTCTGTGCCTGCTTCTCCCCATGGGTAAGACCAGAGATTAAACAAAAATCTCTCTGATTGCTAATTGCTGGCTAATAAATCTTGTACATGTCAATCCATGTAATATGACTGGACTATTTACAGTTTTTGTTAAATATTGAAGCCAAGGTCACTGGGTGCAGTATGGCAACTCCATCATCAACACTAGGAAAATTAAATCGTCTTTATTTTCCTTTTGTACAGCTAGAAGTTTTTAAATAAACAGTGTCTAGCCACTGGGCATTTTTTAATCTAGTATTTTTAATTGCAACAGTCTGTTTAAGCATCCAGAACAAGTAACTTGAAGATACTGTACAGCAAATTTTCTTCTCTGTTACAGCCGTGCAACTCCCACTGTTGAACTGGCCATTGTCAAAAAGGCCAGCGTTTAACAGAACTAAAGCTGAATAAATACCTATTTTAAAGCTACATTACTTGTCTAACACTTGTGCTTGGGAACAGAAAACATTCCATCAGTGTTCCAAAGTCCTGCAGACTGAGCTGTCACAACCCAAGTAGTGATTACACAATTGTTCAAAAATGTAGCACCTGTGTCTTTACATTCATCCACTTAAGTAGTTCCCTTAAAGCCCAAGGAGCTACCAGACACCTAAAACAAAGCGTTAATCTTGGCAAAACTGGATTCAAAACATTGAACTTTTGAGGAACTTTGTTAATTTCCAGGTTGAAAAAAATACTTTAGGTACTATTTTAAATTACTTGCTTGCTAAAAAGGCCTCTGAGTGTAGGCCTCTCTATATTCTGTCCCTGTTACTCTGTTTCACTGTGACATCTAACTCTAAACTACACTGGTTCATAAGTTGAGTAAGGAGCTGAAATGCCTGTAGAAATGATCTTACTCATGTATGTAATGCAGAATACATGGAGATTACTCGGTGATACCATGCCTGAGGACCAGATCTGTAGCAGCCAGCTCTGCCTGCTGGCGGGAGCCACACACATCCACCGAGTTGAAAAAAATTTGGTTCTGCGCTGCGATCCATAGTGATCAGGAAAGCAAGAAGAGAACGAAGCTAGGAGGATTCGTGAAACTGCTGGACAAACCAGAACTGGTTTCACATATCTAAATACAATGGACAGGTGGTGTCGTAATACCAAGAGATGTTGCAGAAATCGCTGCATAATTCCTAACTGGGACTGGATAGCCCTGATTTTTCTGTCATGCCCTCTGCTCTCCTCCAGTGCCTGTCAGTAGACTGCAGTGGAATCGCTCCCAATTTGTGCCAGTTTAAACAAACTATAGCTTTACATTTTTCAAAAGAAAGAGCTGATACAGCCTGCTTCCCAGCTCTCTGTAATTCCCCCTTCTCAGCACTTTTTACACAGGGGCTGAGGGACCATCCAATTCTCCTTCGCTAGAGGCTGACTGACCCACTTCTCACCCGCTTGACACAGGCCAAGTATTTTCCTCAGAGTGTGAGAACCACCTATAATGGATAGTCCAAGTCCAAACACTTGCAATATTTAAAACCTGCCCAAGGGTGCTGTGGGAGAGCTGAATGCACGTCTCGGTGCCAGCACTTCTTCCACAGGCAGCCCTCTTCCAGACTCAGCCTCCACTTTGGCTACGGAGTTGCAGTCAGGATCGTGACCATGCCTGCATTAGAGCCCCTCCTTTGGCAATGACGGACTCCCTTAAATTGTTCATCAGGCAGCACAGCCTCCATATTTGCCACTCTCAGAGCAGAGCTGGTCACACGACTGTTGCAGGGAAGCCCTGTAGTTGCCACCTGTTGCCTAAATGATCTGAGCACATGGATGCAGAGATACGGGAACTTCAAATGTAGTTCTCATTGGCAGAGTCTACGGCTCATTTTGCTGCTAAGCAAACACGCCTACTTGCAGCCAAGTTGTCTGTGCTGGGATTTCAGAGAAACTATCAAATATTTCCGTTTTCTTTCCTGCCCTTCCCTCAATCTCACTCCATGTGTCACTGCCTTTCGAGTAACGGCCAGCTCATCCAGGCTGGCTGCAAGCCCCACCCTTGTCGTTTTAGCTTTAAGGGAATGATCCCTTGCTGCTGCCCCGTCTCCATGTTTCTTTAGATCATCAGCTATCTTTCTCCTCCTTGCTCCAGCCACCTTGCAAGGCTTTTCCATGACAGGTAAGCAACACTTCGGAAAGGAATCTCTTGTTATCCAGCTGCCTTCAGTGCTGCATGGGGGCAGTGACTGCTCGCCTTCGTACAAGCAGCCCCTGAAGAGGTCAGAGTGGGAAAGCACGACCCAGGGCACTCCCGCACCTCCGTAATTCCAGGCTGGATATGGTCGGCAGCTCCTGAGAGGAGGCCTGCAGCAGTCTACTCTGCCTGGCACCTGCACCAGCGCAGCTCGGGGCCAGCCACAGCATCGAGTCATCTTTCATCCCTCCCCACGTCACCCAGCATATCCCAGCCAGACGCCAGACATTCCCCTTAATGCGCTCGGGGTACCACACCCTCCCTTACTCATGCAATAACCCGATTAGATTTGGCTTTCACTTGTTCGTACCACCTGATTTATACATAGGGTTAAAAACCATAGGATCAGCGGTCTATAGTAACTGAGTTATTAATTGCACGGTGCCAGATGTGTAAGATGTTTTACAGAGAGAGTGAAAGCAGGACAAGGGCATCTGCCCTGAAATTTCGCAATGCAGAGACAAAATCCTGGACACGAATGTTGTTTAGATGAAAACAAAAACCTTTAGGAAACTAATCCCTCGGCTCAGCTGCAACCCTATTCTGTACATCGTGCTTAATTAAACCAAGGGTAAAACACTACCGATGTCAGATGGCTGCTGTCTGTTCTTAGTCACAACAAATTCCGTAGGGGATTTCACCGCTGCCTTCAGCATGCGTTACTGCAGCGGACAACACACACACACCCCATAGTTGTCTGAAACCTCAGACTAAATAAGCCTGTTCTTGCGTTCTCTCCCCATTCGCTGTAGGAAAATGTCTTGCTTGTGCTTGCTCTGTGAACTGACCTGCAAAATTCTTTTCTTTTGTTGGCCTTAAAAGCCATTCTCCAGATTTTTTCAGGATAGTTTCATTCTTAACCATCACTTGGACAACAGCCAGTCAGAAACATTCATCTCTTAAACTTTACAGCCTGGTACCATCCTCTCCTCCTGCTCTCCCGGTGCTTCTGCTTATCTCATGTCACTAAAGAATGCAGGGCTCACCCCTAGCATCCCTGCAGACATAGGGGTTTTGTGCAGCACTGAATCAGGCCCGGGGAGGGGGCAGCGTCTGGTTCAGCTCTTTGTGCATCATCCATGTGAAAAGGCTGACAAAAATGCCTGCCTTTACTAAACCTTCCCCCAGGTTGCCACTGAAACTCTTAGAAAAGTAGAAAAAAAGGAGAAGAATAACCTGAAGAAACACTGCGACATGAGAACAGGCCAAAGTGACTCACAAAGGGGAAATCTCTGCCTGCTGCTACCAGATGATTTCAAAGAAACTGATGAGAGAGGGCTGCGCTCTGCCCTGGGAAACCTTCACCAATAGCTGGGCAGCTGTATGAGACAGAGTACCATAGCAGTCATATTCCAGATGATTACAGTTTGCAGCTAGGCAAAGAGCTGGGAAAATACAATGCCTGCCTCACAAACTGGGCATCCAAAAAGCAGAAACAAAGGTGGAAAACAAAAATAACAAAAAGCTTATTTTCCAAGGGTGCTCTGCTTCTTGCAAGGGGTTCTCTGTATCACTCAGCAATCAAGGGCCTCTGGGCAAAGATTCACCTCCCTCCCAGCTTCACTGAAATGAGTGGCCCACTTGCTAACTTAACGGCTGGGCTGCCTTCCCAGTCTTACACGGCTGCTTGTCTCAGTCTCCGAAACCAAGTCAGTAAGGTTGAACGCATTAAATGTAAGGCAGCATTTGGCTCTCCAGGTTTCATGGAGTAGTTTATGAAGAGATTAAAACCAATACAATAACCAATGAAAATTGGCTGTCTGTAAATACTGAGCTAACGGCAGCAAACGCAACACAGGTACTTAATAGTCCAAGGCAAAGCGAGGCCACCTCCCTGCTCCTCAGCTTCTCTCAAAGAGGAGCTTTGCAGCCAGCAGGTCTGCAAAGCCAAAGGGAAGGCAGGGTTTCCACCGGCCTGGCAAGGGGCTGGACTTTCCTCCTATTATACCAAATTCTTCAGATTTTTTTAGCCTGCTCCAGTTTGCCCTTTGAACCTAAGAGAGTGCAGATCTCTGAAAGTACCTGTTACTGCGCACGTGTCAGGCCTGCATATGCTGCCCTAAACGCAGGCCTGGAGCTGCTCCACCAGGGTTAATCTGTGGGATTAGCCCCTCATTTAGGAAACTATTTGTCTTGCCCTAGAGCCATTCCACACGGGAACAATATGTACATCTCGCCCAGCCTCCAAGGGAACCGCAATGGCTCCAGAGAGTCCTACTAAAAGACGGTATCTTGTTCTATGGATGTTCTGGTGTTTTTCAAGGCTCTCTCCCCACACAGATAATGAATGACACGGTCAATAGATAAGGTCTGCGTACATGCAGACTCGAGGTTTTTGGAAAGCAAGACCTTTATCTGCACTTTAGCACCAAAGCACACAGGTCTGTGTTGCCTTGGATCTGTGTGTCCTGGATCTGTTTTGTTGACCTGACAAATGAAAAGCACTGACTACTGTTCTCTCTGGAAATTTTAATCGTTAATCGTCTTATAGTAGCAACTGAACAACCACCCTTTTGCTTTTATTTTCGAACAATCTCTACCAATTCATCCCTTTCCAGTTCCTGGCTTTATTGTCAGCCCTTGATCAGCCTAATTATTTGAATTGTGGGAATACTGAGAAACCCAGCTCAGGGCAGGTTCCTTGGTGGGAGATGTTTTACGCTGTCAGTGTTACTTATCCAGCAAAGGACGAGAGAAGGAGCTGAATGGGAATTCTCCCAAGCCACATGGTATGGCAGACACAGAACAGAGAACACAACCCACGCACAGCGGGACTGGGAGAGGCCTCCCAAGTCAGTCACGCGCGGCGTGAGATGCCGCAGGCCCTCTCCATCGGCCGAGAGAATTCCTCTCTGCAGGAGCAGCAGGTGAGAGTTTCACTTTTGACATTTCTCAAGGGCCTCCTTAGAAAAGTCATTTGTCCTGCATGAACATTTCCAGGATTTACTCCCAAGTGCAAGAGTCTTAGAGAGAAATAAAAACACTTGAAGCCCTTTATTGGCGCCTAGAGAGCGACCAAAGCCCGTGTAGCAAACAGAGCCTTAGCTTTACATCATCATGACCTGTCAGCAAAGAAACACAATAATTCCTCTCCCTTCCCCCCTGTCAGTGGAAGACGTGAGATTTGGGACTACAGACACTGATCTTTTCCCTTTACTCCCCCCTCTGCTTAGACAGACGGAGCAGCCCTGCCTGCGTGTTGGGAAATAAGAGCCCTCCCACCCACCTCCCACTAGGGCCAAGGGAGCGGGAAAGCTGCCTGGAGCCACCCCCTCTCCAGGCAGGGGAAAGCTGGATGCGGGGGAGCAAGCCTGGAACAAACCTCGCCTGTGCTTGTGGGCAGAGCTGCAAGCAGGGAAAGCTGGGAACAGAAAAGAGGCATTTCACGCTCTCAGCTGAGTCACCGAAGTGTATAAAATCAAGGCCAGGCAATCAGAGCCACACAGAGCGGAGGCACAAGGCATCAGGACTTCTGGACAGGTATGTGCAAGCGGATGCGGTTTAGAGCCAGGGACTGAGATTAAATCTAAAATCGGGATCCAGCTAGTCCCATTCCTCCCATCCTCTCCCTGCTGTGGGAATCCAGCAGCTCCAGTGACCAGGAAGCCCTGAGGCTGCTCAGCTCTTGCCCAGTTCCAGATGACAAAAAGGACATAGGCAACCAAATTATACTATTTTGCTGGTCCCTACTTCAAAACTGGGATGGCAGCAACAGACGATCTGGGCAAGACCTAGCACCATTCAGGGAACAGCAAGTAGCTATAAAGGTTTGGAATAAGTCTGAGATATTTCATACCACATGGAGCTTCAGTTACCCTCCTACACTGTGATCTATTTTTGGATGAGGAATGATCATTACGATGCCTGGCAGCACAAAAGACAACTCAGTAAGAAAAGCACTAGTTTTGGGCTGCGGTTAATTCCCTCCTCTGACACAGATTACCTGCGCAGCCTTGGACAAGTCATTTAGGACTTTTTTCCTATCTTTTTTTTTTTATTATTTTTTTAAATGACAAAGGCAAAGCTGGGGTGGGATGAGGAGGGAGCACAGAGCGAACTGTAACACTGAATAGCATGCTTCTTCGTACCCAGGCCTTTGGGGCCCTGATGCAGGAGCACACTCTCCGTTTCTGACCACTTTGACCGAAATGTGGTTCAGGAGCTGCATTTTCAGTACCTCCGTTCCCCAGCAGCTGGAGGCACTCACCTACAGCAGGGCCCCAGCCCTGCCACCGCCGGGCCGACAGGCTCCGGGGCAGTGCCAGCAGGTCAGGAGCAGAGGAGGAGGGCAAGTCTAAAAGTGCCTTTGGGGTCCACATTGTGGCTTTCACTCAGAACGGGGCAGAACTGCCCTGGCAGAGCCCACATGAGCCCTGGGCTTTTGCTGTTTCAACTTCTGCCAAGGGAAGGAAAGCCCTTCCCAAAAAAGGAAAGGCACTTTTACCTGCCCACCCCATCGCAGCTCAGCCCAGTTTGGGCTCCTACATCCTTTTAATGTTTGACAACCCTACCCTGCCTTCGGATGCATACATTTGCTTTGTACAGACAACCTCACAGAAAAAAAAATGCCTTGCCACGGTCACACCTGACCCTGTTGCTTGGGTATCATCCCATTAGATAACTCTTCCTAGTGGGCTGGCCAAACTGGACACTGTGCAGTAGGACAGCCCTGTAGAGAGCAATACACAATCAGGTATAAATTGAAGTCCCATAACATGGCAATACCCCTCTCCTGCAGCTTGTCCAGTATAGTACCAACTGGTATTTTTGTACTGGAGTAGCACTGGCACTCCCTCATACCCCTGTACTGCGCAGAGGCAGCTGAGCAGGGAGACTGGGGAGCCCACCTCCTACGCTGCTGCTGTTCTGGGTGCCAGACTGGTATTGAGGGTACTGGTGTGGGAACCAGACACGTGATACAACTTGGTTGCTTTCTGCATGAAAAACTGTAGGTATGCTTAGATTAAGATCGCATGATACTTCTGTCCCCAAGGTTCATGTTTACTTAGGCCTAATTACAGAAAAGACATTAATCATCACTTCCGCTGTCTGGATGCAATAGGAAAGGACTTACAAATGTTTCACTTTTAAATAGCTTGTAGCTGCCTGGAGGGATTTAATTTAGTTCTTCACGCTGATGTTTTGTTTTCCCCTCCCTGAAACAAAAACCAAACAGATTTTGCAAGTTAATTGCAAGCTACTTAAGAGAAGGATGTTTTCACGCTTGCTCATCCTCTCTCTGCTGGTGGCGAACACAGCGTCGGGCCCGGTGAGCAGAGCAGAGCCTGCAGCATCCAGGGACATCACCACCTTTTTCCAGCTGGCTCAGGAAGACTCTTGGGAGAACGTTAATCTCACCAGCATGTCCTGTGAGGATCGGAAGAACAGAACCTGGATCACCCTGCAGCTGACCAACAGCAGCCTGACAGCTTTCCCCGTCTGCCTTCCAGAGGCCCTGGAGACCTTGGATCTCAGCAACAACCTCTTAGAAGAGGTGAACGGCACAGAGATAGCAAACCTCCCGCGGCTGCGCATCCTCTCACTGAGGCAGAACCATCTCCAGGCAGTTAGATGGGGATCTGAAGCCCTCAGCAGTCTCCTCTCCCTGGACTTAAGCTTTAATAAGCTGTCATCTGTGCCATCATGCCACAGCTCTGCCCTGCCTAACTTGAGGTGGTTGTCCCTGGCTGGAAATCCACTGATTGAAATCCAGCCGCTGGCTTTTTCCTGTTACCCTCAGCTACAGTCCCTGAACCTCTCTGCAACGCTGCTCGGGCAGGATGACAGAAGAGGAATTAGGGAGTCTGCTTTTGCCATCAGCACATCTCCCAGTGAGGCCATGAACAGGCCTGGAAACACCATCAATGTGCTTGATCTGAGCGGGACCTTCCTTGAGAAAAGTAAGTTTCTGGATTTCCCACTGTAAACATAGGACTTGGTCAGGCCAGGGGGGAGCAGAAGCCTTGCTGGGACGATGGCTCCCATCCTGGCCGAGCCTGGGGTGGAGGGGGAACACCCCACACTGAAAGCTGCAAACAGCTGGTCCAAGCGTGCAACGCACTCTCCAGCTGTGATGCAACTGCTGGGGGGAAACCCTCACGCAGACCAGCCTCCCAAAGGAAGGGCAGGGAACAGACACCACCAAACAGGACTATTTGTCCCACTGTAGTCCCCCACCTCTATCCTAATTCCACTGTTGGCCCTGAGATTAGCTTTGGGACACGCAGGAAGAAATTCCTTTCTCTTTCCAGACGCACTGCTGAAATCTTTTTTTGTCTATCGCCACAGTTACACTCCACTTTATATCGCTGTATTGAAGTAGCACAGAGAGAGGCTTTTTGTGTTAGCCGCAACTGGCCAAATACTTCCGCACAGGGAGACAATCCCTGCCCTGAGCAATTTACAGCATGATTTTTTTTCTTTTGTCTGCCTCCCCTGCCAGCCTCAGTTTGCAACTGAGGTGCTGAGTCGGACAGATGTTAGATGCCTTGCCCAGCTGCTCTCAGCCAGGACCTTAGGGACTCCTCACGCTAGAGGTTTCACCTCAATGCACGTTTAAGAGATACACCACCAAATTTCCTCCACGAATTTGCCTAATCTCTCTTGTGGTAGTGAGTTACACAATTCAGCCGTGGGATGGAAAGGCACTTTTGTGTAAGACCTCTTATTTCAGTTTCATGCTTCTCAGCTCTGTTTCCTGTGCTAGGAGAAATATGAAGTTATTTGCCTTTTTCATGCCAGTCAGGACTTTGTAGAGCTCTCTAATCTCCCCCCCACACACACTTCTCTGAGCAGAGAAATCCTTGTTCATTTAATCTCACCTAATAGGAAAGCTATTCCATATCTCTTATCAGCTTTATTGCCCTTCTACCTTCCCTTCTCTCCCTCTGCCCTCTGACAGCATGACCTGCAGTTAATACTACAAAAACGTGATTGCATGGGTGTTTATACACTGGTGTATTGATTTTTGTTCTATTCCTTTCCCAAAGAGAATAGCTGCAGAAGACCACAAAGATATTTTATATCTCTATGGATCCAAACCTTTTTTCTAGGCAGAAATCCACAGGAATGCTCTATTTAGGCAACGGGTATAAATCTTTTTTCTGCTTCAGTTCAACCAGAGTGGACCAGAGATTTGCGCAACCTCAGATCACTTCACCTGACAAAGATGTCACGATTAAGAAGCCTCGATACTGACTTCTTCAAGTCCATGCCTGGTCTCCAAGAGCTGAACTGTCAAGACTCCCGCTCACTGGGTTTCGTAAGGACAGAGATGTTTGACAGTGCTCCTCAACTGAGCCATCTCTCGTTTGAGAAGTGAGTTGGTTTCTTTTTTGTTCTTCCTCACGTAACATTGGCTTTGCCTCACAGCACCATGGTGCCTGGGAGCTGATTTTTATGCAGAGTTTGCTTGTTATCAAATATTTGGGAAGGAGGGATGGGCTTGTGTACCATGGAGAAACAGGTTTATACGCAGATATGTCATGTAAAGCCTGCGATGTAGACCTGATAGAGCAGAAGAGCTGATACAGCCCAAAGAGGTGGCATGAGACTTGTAGCACAGTTACTGGTTGCTTGAGATCACATCCATCGTTCTCCCACTCATCTGCCTTATCTCCCAGTCCAATGGATGAATTCATCTAGCGCTGTTAAGATTAGCATAGACCCACTGAAGCCCACTTGCGATACAGACCGTGCTTCCACCATCTACAATGGCAATGCCTCACCAGAGGAGAAGCAGGTCACTGAGGATTCCTCGCTCCACAAAGGATGAATGCTGACAGTTTCCTAAAATCTGCACCTCGGAAGCAGTCAAAAATCCCGTCCCTCCCACTTTTAGTGTGAGAGATTAGTATCGTTCCTCGTTCAGCATTAATGAAAGCAATGGTTTAGTCCTTACTCTAGAGGTAACACCTCAGTGTGACTTACTTGGTATGTCACACCTACAGAAATACTAAGGGAAACAAAAGTCTGAAAGTGATTTATCAAAGCAAGAGTAGGCAAACTGCACACAGAACAGTCAGCATAAAGGAAAAGATTTGGAGAGCACCTTAAAAGATTTCTATAATATAGGCCCGGATTATAAGCATATCAGAAAACAAACATTAGAGCACTGGCTGTGCCCTAGGAACCAGTTTCAGGAAAATAAACCCATTTAAGCAAAAAAACCCCAACGGATTCCATCCCCCACTAGACTGCCACACTGAATTTACACCACACTTCACAATACCGGCAGGAATACCAGTTCGAAGTGCCAAAAATCATGACCCAAACATAAAAACCAAAGGAGTAGCAGTTAAAGTCACAGACAAAAGAGAGCATCTTCTGAGCACTCAGACCGCAGGGAGGTCACATTATCACACTTTCTGCAGCTAGGACAGCTTAACAGTAAAGGCAAGCAAGGTCCTCCTGTATCAGTCATTTGACTTTAGTAGGTGAGAGTCAGTATTATGAAAGAGACAATTAACATGAAGAGGATGATTGGCATAGAGAAAGTGAAGCCACTACAAGCACGCTGAGAAAGAAGCTAGAGAAATGGTATAGTATAGAAGAAAAGTGTAGCTGAATGCATGATGGCAGAGAGGACATCATCGTCTTGCCAAATGCTAGGTCCTTTCCCTTCCAGTTACCATCCCCTCCCGGTGCTTTTGTTATGCTTTAACGCACAGCAGTTACACTGTGTAAATTGGAGAGATGGGCAGGTATCAGCCTGGACTTTAAAGTGCAGAATGGTGCTGTTGGTAACTGGCTGCTTCCAAGGGAACTGGGAATATTGCTTTGTGTCTTAGACGCTCTGAGATACTAAGCACACTCCAGTCCTTGGAAGGTATCTCAACATTTGCCAATTATTGCATTTGTCATCTTGTAGCTGTAACCTGAGTTCCTTCAGTCCTTGGAATGCCAATTCATCGGATAGCCTCATCATCAACTTGTACGGAAATCCTCTGTTATGCAACTGCCAGCTCTCCTGGCTGCTCTCCAAGCCCAAGAAAGTTGTGCTGCAAAAGTAAGTGAGTTCAAAGAGATAAAGTAATGCTTTTCAGACACAACTTAAATGTGTAAGTTATTTGGGAGCCAAACATTCACTGCCATCCACATTATTCAAATTCCTTGTGTGTTCTTCCCTTCCACAAGAGGTAGAAATGCAAAATAAAGTCCCCTTCAGGGACAAAGCATGGCTGAATTATACTTGAAGGTGGACAAATGCGATGGGCACATGTAAAACGGTATAGAGTGTTATTAGCTGTGAATTCTACTTTAAGGTGAGAATAGTTTGTTTTCTCTCTATTTCGGTTCATATTCTCTATTAGCTGGAGATAAAAAATGAGCTGGCTTGGTGGCCCTGATGGGCCAGCACTGGGAGCAGGAACTGGAAGACTTCGCAAGAACTTTAGCAAATTGTTTTCTCCTTGCCCTTGCATTCCCAAAGCCTACATCAGCATAGGCAGTCAACAAAGCCCCTTGCAAATAGCACCATTTGTCACCTGTTGTTTTCATGCTCTCCTACAGTTTTACAGACTAATTACAATAAACTGTAGTTAAAAGGAGTACTTTGCATATGTATGATCTCTCTTCCTTTTGAAAGGCCACCAAGAAGATTTGTCATCAGTAGCTGAGAGAGCAGGGAAGTAGGTTGTTAAAATTAGATTGTTTCTCATCAGGATGGGCTTAGCAGTTGCATTCTTTACAAAAACATGTGATGTCTGAGTAAAGAAAGAACTCAAGCTTAGTCATCTGAAAGCACATCCCGTGTCAGCACAGCTCCAGCTGCCTACACCAGCTGGCTTAAGGATCTCGGGGACCCTGTTACATGTCTCTGCATGCATTCCCCTCCTAGTGTGGCATTAAAGTCTGACCCTTTACGACAAGTTGCCTTGAACCCCGACACTCTTGCTAAGGTTCACAGTCCTTGTGCCAAAGGATGCTTCCTCTCAGGCAAAAGATATTCCTGCACCTTACAAAAACAAAACACCAGTCAGCTAAGTTCCCAGTGCTGTGGAAAGCCATCTGCCAAGCACAGGACTATTGTTAAGACAACCTAGCTTTGGTCTAGGTTTCACGTCGTCTTTAATATAAAGACTGGTTTTGGACAGCAGGTTGCCAATTCCAATCCAAGCAGCCTTACAGGTGCCTGTAATGTTCTTGTGGATCTTGTCTATTCTAACTTGTCCCCTGTGCAGGGCTCGGGAGACTTTTTGCAACACTTCCCAGGAAGATTGGGGCAGACCTTCAACATCTTTTTCACTGCTAGAACTCTACGAGAAATGCCAGCCTGAGAGAAACGTTACGCTGCCCGATTTTAACACGCCCCCTCCCAAACACGATGCTTTCAGCCTTACCAGTTACGATGCAACTCCTGTACTAACAACAACAGACTCTGCTCCGCTAACCAAAGACACTTATACCAGCTCCCTAATTCAGAGGAATGTAATGAGCACGACGGCAGCCAACCCAACTGAGCCAATGCTCACAAAGGCCAACAGTTCCTCCCACGAGGAGGAGGCAGTTTCCGAATCCACGAGCCATCCCCCTTCCTTCACATCCATAACCCCCTCCCAGCGTTTTCTCAAAGAGCTCCATAGTCACTCCTCGGATTATGGCTCCACAAGTCAAACTGAAACAGATCAGCTAAAGAGAGAGCTCAGAACGACCGATGCGACGTTTCCCCAGGAAGGTCCATTCAACCAGCCCACTAGTGATTATTCTACT
The DNA here is from genome assembly GCA_013401315.1 of Balaeniceps rex. Lineage (NCBI taxonomy): Eukaryota > Metazoa > Chordata > Aves > Pelecaniformes > Balaenicipitidae > Balaeniceps > Balaeniceps rex. The sequence goes on along the minus strand of VYZW01009011.1, from coordinate 104,136 downwards.
AGAGCAACAGGAAACCCCGATGCCACTGACCATTATAGCCACTCCTTTGCCACTCACGCTGGGGAAGGTACACCACAAACGAGTCTACCACGGCTGAACTCCACAAGGACCAACACTCGGTCAGAGCCTACATCCACCAGATCACTGATACACTATGTAGATGACTATGATTATGATGAACAGTCGACGGAAACCCCGCTGCAAGTGGCATACACCTCCTGTGACTACAACCCATGCAGGCACCTTCAGAAGCCATGCAGTGAACTTCAGAGTGCATCCCGATGTTTATGTCCTGGCATGTCGAGGGAAGATGAGGTTCCAGATCCACCGAGGCTCAGAGAGGTGTCTGAAGTTACAGACAGCTCTGCACAGATACGCTGGTGCGCCCCAAATTCAGTTGTTAACACCTATGAGCTGATGCTTCATGCCCAAGACAACAAGGACAGACAGTTTGTCCTGGACAATATTTATTCCACAGCAAGGCAGTACACTCTGTATAATCTATTACCATACACCACCTACCACATTTGCGTGACTGCTTCGAACAAAGCAGGGTCAAGCCAGACAGTAAGTCAGGGAATTCCAGGTAATTCGTGCACCAGGTTTAAAACAAAACCCAGCTACAAGGCTGTCTTTGCTGCTCTGTCTGCAGCAAGCGGACTCTTCCTCATTTCCACAATTATTTTGTCTGTATGTCTGTGTAAGGCATGTAAAAAGCCTCAGAGTGAGCAATATGGTACACACTTAGTCTCTTACAAGAACCCAGCATTTGATTATCCGTTAAAACTTCAAACCACTAATTAACTCGAGGTGATTGTTCTACACACTCAAAGCTCACTGCCTCTGTCACCTCGGTACGTTTTCATGAGACTCTCAAAATGTCCTTCAGCAAAACTACGAAACATCAGACTTCATAGCCCTTATGTTTCTAAGGGAGAGAAAACCACAAAAAAAGAAAAACTAATAGTGAAGGTAGTCAAACAGAAAAAAGCCTTTGGACTCTTATTCATGTGCTAAGCAGCAGCAAACCTGGACACCAACCTTGAAAAGTTGTTTTTATAATCACCTACAAATATACTAGCATACATTTTGCACAGTGCGAGGCTGCCTTGCCAGCTGTCTGCCTCCAGCATCTCTCATGGATAGTCTGCTGAGATCCACGATCCAAGATGCATCTAGCTAAGCAAGACAGACTCTGCTTGTATTCACATAGTAAGTTGGGTTTTCATGGTCCACATAAAGGTATTATCCAAAAAGAGAGTATTACTGGAAGGAGTGAGAGAAGGGTCTCCTTGGGCTCAGTGGCAAGGTGCCGTGCAGATCTAACTCCAGTAAATAACTCCGGTGACTGCAACTGCTCAGCACAACTTCAGGAAAAAGAAACATGAAGATCAATTGTAAAAAAGGACAGTGCAGGATCCTTAGGGCAGAGATAAATGTTTTGTTGACTTTTGTATGATGTTTTCCACAACCGAGGCTCCCGAGTGCTACCACAATACCAATTTACAGGCAGTGAGGAGTTTGCAGTACAGCAGTAAGCCACAGAAGGGGGGAGCACATGAGCATTTGCTTCACAATTGATTTTAAGCAGAGATGATTGCTCAGTCCCATCTACAGATTTAGCAGGCTGATTATTTACCTCATACAGAGGCAAAGAGCCAAGTAATGAAACAATTTAATGCGTATGTTGCTGAGACTTGAAAAACTAAAATCCCATCCACTAGCGGCAGACAGTTACGCAGACATTTTTCAAATGTAGTTTTGGGTGCTAATTTCAGCTACAAAAATAATAAGAGATGCTGAGAATCCCAGTTCTTCAGCAGCTTTGAGCTTGCCATGAAAATTCAGAGAGATATTTGTGTAAGGGGAGGTGTGCATCCCAATCAAATACTTCCTATTCAGAGACCCATAGGTTTATGTTCCAGTAGCTGCGTGTTTCTGCTGCTGTATACTGCTGTATAGATACAGTATGTAAAATACCCCCAGATCTCAGAGAGTGAAAGTTACTGTACAGTGTCAAAGAGTCTCTGTTCTTTTTTTTTTTTAATGTTTCCAGTATTAATGGAAATAAAAGCTACAGATTTGAGTTCTGGTTCTTTGTTAAAGACCTAGATCTTTGTGTTGTCTTTACCATCTACAACATTTAACCTGAGAAATCAACTCAAACATTCCGTTGTTTTGGAACAAACTTACAGCATGTAGTAAAGTAATCTTTTTATTATGGTAAATTTGTGTTATCTGATGTCGTAAGAGCTTTTCATTTTGTACGCGCATAAAGTGGCCTGTGCCATCCTCACCACCACGGGCTTTGCGGCCCTTTCATGCAAGTTTGTCCTTTCCCCAACACCAGTGCTGGGAATGACACAGTCACAGGACAGATGCTCGTTGCAAATTCCTGCCGTGCGTGCCCTGAGCTGCTGACTAGGCTGAGCCCCATGACTCCAACTCACAATAGAAGTAAAACGCAAATGGCGAAGCCAGGATGGCGTCACCTTTCACTTTGAAAATCTCTTTTATTTTCACATTCTGGTAGTTCAGACCTTTTTTTGTTTGGACTTAGTTTTTCCTATTTATTTCCGGCCTGTTTTCTCCTGCATTTTCTGGGAAGGTCTAGTGAACAGGTGCAGATGATGCTTCATTTGAAGTGAGCAGGAACCTACAGTCTTTGACTAATTATTCCAAACTGGAGCAGAGATCATATACTCCCTTGTGTTTGTACAACATATCTCTAAGAGACCTTGACTGGGGTCTTCACTGTTACCAGAAACAGAAACAAAGTGGAGCAAAATAAGAGATTTGTGAATAGCAATTTTTATCATCTTGAAGATTAGCTCTAGAGGATGAAAAAGATACTCCAACTGAAAATAAAGATTGTTCCAGCTTAACTGAGTTAGTCCAAAGCAACGGGACATCATTTAAAATGAGATTTTGAGAGGATACGTCTAACTACCCTTTACAATATTGCAACTCATAGTCACTGCAACACCTAACTAGAAAGCCACAAAGCTCAGCAGAAGATCTGCCAGTAACAGGATTTGACTTCCCTGAGGGTCAGTGACCAGGGGACACTCCAACCTGACACTACCCAGAAGCACACCCTCGTATCAACCTCAGTCGCTTGAATCTTTCCCCACTGTGAGATGCAGGTTTATCACAACTGATTTCTCTGACCAATTCTCACTCCAGCCTCTCCTGACTTTTCTCAGGTCTTCACTGCCTTCAAGCCAAGGCAACATGTCAGAGCCTCCCATTCTTTAAAGGTGCCCGTCCTGGGAGCCAGACAAATATATAAGTCTCACTCCCATGTCCCCCACTTGCTCCAACTTAAAGTAACCCTCAACAACCCAGTTTCATCTGGGCTGATGAACCATCCTGAAGCACAGATCCCCCAGCCAGGGGTAGTGCCTCTCTCTTGCCCGATCACACTCTACCCTTTCACAAGTGGGATGGAAGAGATTTAGCAGCAGGATTCAAAACATGGGATTTTTATCGACACCTATGGTAAGTATCACTGCCTCAGGTGCAGAAGTTCTTTTTTTTTTCCCCACTACCACTTTATATTTCACCAGAGTTTATTTTAGTAATGACCAACTTTACTCTGCTGTCTTTTTTTCTCTGTTTGAATCAGTGCTTCTCTTACATCACTTTTTCCTGCTATTTGTGCTAAGCTACAACCACTCTTCCTTGGATATATTATATATATACACTCTGAAATAATTTTCAAGTTACAAAAGCTAATGGCTTTATTCTGCCACACTTCAAAAATTCCAGCTTGGATAAAAAAGTCCTCCCCTGTATTCCCACCCAGAACTCATCTGTCTTGTAAATAGCTGCTGCAGCCAAAGAATAGGTAAAATGACAATTATTCAAAAGGGCAACTTTCATTTGAGTAAGTCACAGTATTTCCAAAGTAAGTAGTCAAGTATAAAACCTTTCTTTGAAAGCAATGCCTATTGCTAGTTCTTAAAACCAATGTATACTTCTAGAAAAACTGAATCACCACATTATCCCCTCTAGATTTTTTATTGTAGCTGCACCTACTGATTTAGAAAGTAAACCTTAAAAAGCAAGCAATATTTTAATCAATAGGGTAATGTTATCCTGAAACCCATTTTCTGGCTTCTACATAATCCAAGTATAACTGCAGAAAAAAAATTAACGTCATCCCCATTCCCCAACCTCAAAACCCAGAGCTGTCGTTCTTGTAAACACAACTAACAACCAGTTTGGACATTTCCTGTATTTTCATTACTGTGGATCGACACAAACAGCAGAGCTGGCGCTCTCAGAGCTGCCTGGGACTGGGACAGTGAGCAGAGCAACCTGGGAGCCAAACAGAAACTTTCCCACCCACACATAAAGCCATGTTAAAAAGTTGCGCAGCTCTGCTCCGCCTGGTTGTTCCTCCCCATCTTCCCGTTTGCACCCAACAGCAAATCCTGCTTGTACCTCCAACTCCAAAGACATAAACCTTTGGCAGCATGACTGGGATACCCAAACATCTCTGAAACAATTTTAAAAGCTATCAAAAGCCAACCCATTTAAAAAAAAAAAAAAAAAAACACTTAAAAAAAAAAATAATCCACTTACAGTTTCACAGTTCAACTTGTCGCGTTTCTCTGTGAGAGGAAGATCACTTGCGGGAAGCGCAGAGAGCATTTAAATATGTTTTTTGAAGAGCTTGTGTAATTTTTTTTCTGGCTTTTCTGCCTAAGAAGAAATTGTTGTCTGCATTCCTAAGAACCTTCTCCATTCACTTGTCAATGTTTTTCTTCTTTCTACAGAACCAAGTTCAAGCAAAGGAAGTCCAAAATAGCCAATGGCACATGTGGGTGCATCCCCTGGGTGTCACAGCAGAAGTGCACGCTGCTCCGTCTCTAACTCAGCATTTGAAAATCAGTCACGGAATGTCATGGAGTCTCCCAGCAGAAACACTCTGGGAGAAGGACCTGATCCCTGAAAAGGCCTCCATACGGAAAAAAAACGCAGCTCTCTAAGGGCAAAGGCCTTGCCGGCTGTGAGGGAACAGAGAGGGACCACCTTATCTTTGGTGCAACAAACGCCATTTAGAGAAGCAGTCACCGAGGGCCCTGTCCTGGGCGGCAGAAGCAGGTGGGTAGGAAAGCCCACAGCAGCAGGATGAGGCGCTTCAGCCTGATCCGCCTCGGTGACAGAAGGGAGCCCACTTTTGAGAGTTGTCCCTGGCGACTGGCGTGAGAGGCATTTAATGGGCCAGCTGGGAGACGATGCAGCCTGAGGCGGGGAGCTCACATCATACCACTGGCTTTATCAGCCTCTTCGTGGAAGCATGCAAAATCAAACCACCATGCTCACTCAGCAAGCACTGCACTGGCACAGACGTACTCCTCCGCAGTGGTCTCCAGAAAAACGCATTCATGTGGTGTTAGAAACTAGGGTGCCTCTGAGGGTTCAGGATCTTGCTTGTCAAGAAGCATCAGATTTGCACTTTATCTGTGAAATACAGAGATATTTATCACAGGCACGAACATGTTTCGTGTTTGCGGAAACATTCATAAAAGAACATGTTTAAACTCCTGGTGCTTTTTCTTTTTATCAGCTGTCCAAAATATGCAAAGTTTGTACTGAAGTAATACAATGTATTACAACAGTAATTCCAACACCTTTAAAAAGTTATCAAGCAGGACAACAAATAACAATATTCTTTTGAAATACACTCAGGAAACAATCCCTTACAGCAAGGCTGGTGTTCTGCTGTCCTCTAGAGGGAGAGGGTGGAATCATCTCCCCAGGTACTAACCCACACAGAAATACTCATTCTTTCACCAAAGAACTTCAGCCTGCGCCCTACAGACCGAGCTCACTAACTTATACTACCCATGTGCCTGCCTGTGTGCATCTGTGTACCTTACCTATTAACATTTGAAGGGAAGGAAAGCAGAAGTGCTAAGAATTAACAGTAGCAACAGTCCCAATCTCATAGACTGCTGTTATTTAGCAGCTTACCCCCCTGTCTCCAATACTTTTTGTAGCCTTATGACCAGGAGGTTCTCTGCCAAGTTGACACTGGGAAGGAAAAATGTAAATGAAACTGGCAATTTCTTCAGAGCAAGGAGAGGATTACTGTCTGAGAAAGCCAAAACTGGTATATCAGTCTACAAGTGCAATAAGATTTTTTAAATATTGAAGTTTTTGGAAACAGAGTTCAGATCACATTCATTGCACTTACAGAAAAAAAAGGCAAGAATTGGTTGGTTTTTTGATTCAGCACAGATAAAGATCAGTACCAGTTAAGTATGTTTACGTAATCTGATATCTTGAATTTCATTTTGCATATAATATTACTGTGGAATATTACAATAATTGGATGGGATCTTCCAAGCAACTCTTATCTGCTTCAAAGGACACTGATGACTCAACCGATGCTTATGGATTTTGTAGGTCCAGGGCACCGTGGCAACTTGTACAGCCCTGGGCAGACAGTCGGGCCAGGCACAGAGCCATTTCTTGGTACCTATGCAGTATGCCCAGCCAGACACAGTGCCTCTGCAGCATCTGGTTGCTCGGTACACGAGCAGATCAGTGCTCTGGGCCCACTGATACGTATAATTGATCCGCCCATCTGCAAAATGTAGGTTTTCGCATGCCCCAGCTATAGCACCTCTGGAGAGTCAGGGACTGCCGTGAAATAAATCAGCTCCATTTTCACTGCTAGAGTTGACCAACACATAACTTCAAGCTGACATTCCCCATGCCACAACAAGTTTTTAAGAGTACTTTGACAATGTAGCTACCTTTACAGTACAGTCTTCAAAAAGAAAAAAAGTCTGAATCCGTAGGAATCCCTTATAGCAAATTCTTCACAGGATTAGCAATGCTTACCTATTGTCTTAGCAGAACAAAATCACCATGAATAGGGTATTTTTCTTCTCTTCCAAACCACAGTGCAGCATTGTATTTTGTCCTGCTACCTAATCCTCACACTTCAGCGTGATGCTCACACATCAGCTGGGTGACATTACCTACTAGTACATGTAAGAAGATAATACTTGTTTGGCGCTTTGTGTATTTCCCAACATACTGCCACAGTATATATCCTCATTTTTGCAACCTCCTTTAATGGGTGAGCAGCCTTTTCAACGGCTACCCATGAGTCTCAGATTTTATTTTTTTTTTTTTAAAGGAACATGAGGGAGAAAAAAATTCAGAAAACACTAACAAGAAATGGAGGGAGTGTGAGAAAAGGGACAAAAAGTCTTCACAATACATAGTCCATTGGATACGCCCAGAGCAGAAGAGAACCAAAGAAAATCAAAAGAAATCAAGTAAAAGAATCCCAAGAAAAATCCATAAAACCCAGGATCCCTCGTTCACTGTCTCCTCCAGAAGGTGGAAGCAGCGATGCAGCTATCCCTGCCACGCAGGCGGGCACAAGGCTGGCAGCTCCTGCAGGGCTCTAACCAGGGCACAGAGCTCAGACACCAAGAGCAGTAACTTCTGGGATGAAACTCCAGATAAAAGAGAAAAAAAAAAAATCACACACTCAGCACTAGGTAGAGACTTTCTTCTTCTTTGAAAAAACGCAAGTCTACTTGCTGTGCAAAATATTTTGTGCTGGGAAGGCATGAGGATTGCATTTACTAAATGTTTAGAAGCTACTCACTCTTATCAGAGGATGATTAAGTAATGGTACTTAATAACTTATCTAAGGCCATTAGGTGAAATGATGTCACCCTCTCTTTGGTAATCATTCGTTATGCTGTCATCACTACTGCCTTGAGAATACTTGGCAAGTTATCTCCAGGAAAAAAGAAAAAAGGACTCTACATGACACTAATGTGCATATCCAACCTGACATAAGTGCAGTAAGTAGTAAAGATACACATCCCAGGCATTTTTCACCTTGTAAAGACAGAGATGCAAATATTCCCAGAAGCCCCATTTTGTCCTAATCACAGCATTAGGTGTCCACTGATGATATTTATGCTGTGAAGGTCGTTCATCTTGCTCATATTGCAGTAGAACTAGCAAGGTCCACTTGATATTAGGACTCCATTTGACAAGATGCTGCACAAACAGCTAGTAAAAAAGTTTATCATCTAACTGCACCAGACTAGAAATAGTTGGGGGAGAAAAATCGAGAGACAGAGAGGTGATGTGATCTGCCCAGAGTCACAAGCACCTCATACAACAGTGACTATCAAAAAAGTTTTGTGTTGATGTGGTTCATTGCCTCTGCCTGAGTAAAATAAAACTTTGAAAGCCACAGAAACATTGTGCCACCGATGAACATCCCAGAAGGACTGAGCCCTGTCCTCATGTGCCAGTGGTTTTGGCACTCTATCCCAGCCGAAACCAGCACACCTCAGTGTGCCTTTAACTAAAAATCCCTCTTCCCTGTGCAACTGCCTATTTACACAAAGCCAGAAAACGCAGAGTTTCTACCACATTTAGTGAAAATTGGCTATAGGTCCAAGTTCTATTTGAAGGACAGAGTACTAAGCACGCAAATCTCATTTTTTCAAGAAACTAAGCCAAAAAAAAGATATTACAACCCCAGGATCATGTGTGGGTGTTTTCTATATGATTTGTTATCATCTCACTGCTCCTTGGAAATGCTGGAAAAGGTCAGAACAGCCAGAAATTATGATAAGAAGGTAAGAAAAACAATGTAATGTGCAGGCAACTCTGAGTCTAAACTCAGCCCTAAAACAAGTCTGGAAGGCTTCTGTGAGCACTGGCTCTAAAACCAAATTTGGTCCTTTGGGTCTGCTGTCTGAAACCTCAACCTTCACCCCGCCATGAAGTTTAACTTCAACAGCAAGTCTGATTGATGTTAAGCCATCTCAGATAACCTTCCCACAAGCAACACCAAATTATGAATACCTAAGAAATGTCTTTCCACAACCCTCTGCCTGGATCAACACTAACAGCTGACACGCAGGTCAATGGGATACTGCAGGAGGAAGTCTAACCATAAGGCTGCCCCTAAAGATGTGCTAGTAAAATGAAAAAAAAAAAAAAAATCTCTCTTTCACACAGAATAAAGCAAAAAACTGAGTAGTAGCCAAAGCCCTAAACAAAACTCAACAGCTTGATAGCCCTACATATCTGCTCATCTAAATTACAGATAGAAGACACAAAACAAGTAATAAAACACAATGTACACTCTGGGTCAGTCTCCACCCAATGACACCTTAAAACCTGCAAAGACCTAAGAGCAAACCAAACCCTACCCAAGGAGCTTCTACTTCACACAGAACAAGAAGGCACTGGATGACAACCTTTAAATTAGCCAGACAACTCCTTCTGCATCCAGTGCAAACCTGATCGCACAGACTAACACTTACAAAACCCTTAATCCTAACTCTGCCCTGAAGCCCAGCTCTAGAGAAGCAACCCTGCCAGACCAAAATTATTAGTAAGAAGGTAGCCACTAACCACAGCAGGCCTAAACTTAGCTCAGCAGCTTGTTACGTACCAGGTAAAAATCCAGTCTCTCCACCCAGCAATGGAACAATCCCCAAATTATTCTTAACACTAGAGAGGCTGCTTTTGCCAAACACAGAGCTACGTGTAACAAGGTGCCTGTGACAGCATCAGTTCTAACCTTCATTTCCTTCAAAATCCTGAAAAAAACTCACTCCTAACCCTAGTACAACATTGAGTAGCACGTGCTCACCGATGGTAACAGCACACGGTCTGTCTTTTCCTGCCAGAAAACCAGGTCCTTTGTGCCACTCTCTGGCATAACCAAACCCAAAGCCCTCTTCCGCACCAGAGAAGCAACATCTGCCACTGCCCAAATTTACACAATACCCTTAAATGTAGCTATGCCACTTATTATATACATCCAGGAGAAACCAGGAACCTCCTGTGATACCACAACAAACTCTAAATGATCCCTAACCTGAAGCAACAAGGAGGTGGCCAGCTACGACAACCTAACATGCCTCAATCGCTCTTTTAAAAGCTTGGCTCTCTACTGATTCTAGCTTTAACACTGCATTAGCGTTAAACATCCAGGATTTAGCACCGTTGCCATCGCTGCTTGATGTACTTTAAGACCAGGGTCAGAGACCCCAATGATCTCAGCCATTTAGGATGCGTTTCTGATGATTTTGAAGGTGATATAAATGCAGGTCAAGACTCTTACTAGTACACCTTTCCCCTGTCTATGACCTGGATGTATCTCTATTTTTAAACTGTTTTCTTCTCTGCCTGTTAAAAATTGAATAGAAAAAGGCAAAGACCATTCACTTCCAAAACCTTCTGTCTATAAAGTCTCCAACAGGCACAGAGCAGTTATCTGTGTTTCAATGGTGCATAAATCCAGCAGAAACAATTCAAAAGTAACCGCTAAAAATGGTTGAGAGATGATGAAATCATGCAACTACGGAGTCTTTTTTCCTATTTTTTTTCTGACAACAGAACCGTCCAAACGCTTGATTTTTATGTATCACCATACAAAGCAGTTGCTGGCACTAGAAAATTGCTCACCATGAGGACATGTTTCACTTGCAATGAGCTCCTGATATAGATGCAGATACGTGGAAACGGAAAACAAGCTCAAGAGCTCTCATCCTTTGCCTGTTTCTTAGAACTGTCTTACATCAGCAGCACCTTACTAGTGCAAGGACATGCTTCTTGTATAACTGTGTCTACGTGGCAGCACTTTACTGGCATTGCCATAGTATAAACCCTGACTTTTCACATCCAGTCAGAGATATGCCATAAAAATTATATGGCTTAGATATTATTTGGGCATTTTTCTTTCAGTCAGAGCTCTTTTGAGCTGCTGTGTCTTATTTTGTGTCTTACTTTGAACACAGTGAAAAATTAATTCACCTTGCGGATTCAAGTACGTGCTTCGCGTCTAAACCGTATTATGTCTGTATTCTGTTCAAGGTGAAGAAAATAATCCAAATAGCTCTTCAGAAATCCCAAAAAAAGACAAGCATACAGAAGCTTCTTATATCAATACAGGAGTTGAGGCAAGATCATCCTAAGAGGTATAAACTATCTTTCCACTCTAGCATAATTTTTATTGATAATAAAGCCTACCTTTTTACAACGGTGATACAAGCTGAAACAAGAGTCCCTCAGATGCATGGGAAGATCAGGGTGTTACAAGAAAATACACGTTGTTTCTGTTCTTTTCCTGTAATTCAAGTCTAACTTCACTCGAGATAAAGCTGCTGCTTAAACTCCTTTTTGGTAACGGGTTCTGTGAAACGTAACAAAATAAGTGCTCAAAACCTACTTAAAACAGGTGGGATGGCATAGCAGGCCTTGGTCTTAGCAGGAAAAAAAACCTGCAAGATGCCACACTAGGACAAATAAAGGCAAAAGACTAGGCCTGCCCAGCCCTGGGTCAGACCAGAAAGGGCAAGTCACAGCTATACTCCCGTCCACTGCTAGTAGCTTATGTGGCACTAATATTACTTACTTTGTAACAGTCGCCGGTCAAAGGTTTCTCAGGTAGCTGCACAGCTGAATCTCACACAGGCTGTGCAGCGACAGGTAAGACCAACCGAGTGATTTTGTTGTCCGAAAAGCGGATTCTTTACCCGGTGTGCAATCAGCCAATTCACGCACACTCAGGAGAGATACTGCTTTTTATTACAGGCCTGGGTGCTCGGTGGATGCTCCACAATTCAAGCACACCAAAGCCGGCTCCTTCATTGTATTTATACAATAAATTCATACATATTTCACCTATCTAATACATATTCACTCTAATCTACATAGGTTGAATAATGGCATTAAGTCATTCCTGTTGGCTCCACTTCAGATCCTTCTGCACATGTTGTCTTCCTTTCTTCGGGGGTCCTTGGTGGCCCTCACGGATGAAGTGCCCTAACCCCTTTTACCCATATACGGCTGCGTGTTACCTAAGGACAACTCAAGGCTATTTTCTCTTGCCAACCTTCGTTTCTTCCAAAGGAACGTTTGTCCTTGATTAAATGGATAACGGCCAAGATATTCTGTCTCTAAGCTTAGGTTTAATGTTAAACATAATTATTGTTCGCACTAATTAAACATAAACGATACCTCTTCTTTCCAAGGAGGGGCGTTTCCTTACAATTTCACGGTCATAACGCAAGGAGAGTTATCCCTCCTCACAACCCCGGAAGTCCTCAGGGGACACCTTCCCTCAGAGAGCCCGCCTTGCCAGCGGGACCCTTTCACCACCTGCTTCGTCGGTGAAGAAACCCACGCGCTCCTCGCTCTCCAGAGCCAGCGCCTCGGTGCCCCGGCTCCCCTGCAGGGCCGGGTGGAGGGGAGGCCGCCCGGGCCGAGGGGCCCCAGGCGGAGCCGGACCCCGACCCCGGCCTTTCCCCACAGCTCACAGCCCAACGCCTCAGCGCTGCTTCCCGCCCTCACCATTCGCCCCGGCCGCGCCCCTCCGCCCCCTAGCGGCGGCGGGAAGCCGCCCGAGGCCACCGCGCTGCTCGTTCTAGAAGCGGCGGCGAGCGCCTTTAGGTGTCCGTGCTGTTCGCCGGCAGGCAGGGGATTCCCTTTTTGGTTACCAGGGCGCAGGCGCTCAGCGGGCAGCCTCTGCGTGACGTCAGGCCAGGCGCCGGTCGGAAGGACCCGAGCGCGTCCTGCTGGAGGCGCAGGGGAGCGGTGCGTTCTGGAAGGTTCCCGGCGGGGCGGCTGTTACCGGGGGCCCATCCGCGTCCATCGGCGGCGGGGCGGCCCTCACCGCGGGGCCCATCCGTGTCCATCGGCGTCCATCGGTAGCGGGCGACGATGCCGGAGAACACGGGGGCTAAAGCCCACGGCGGCGCGGGCAACCGGGCCAAGGGCACCTACCAGGACCGGGACAAGCCCTCCCAGATCCGCTTCAGCAACATCTCCGCCGGCAAAGGTGAGGTGAGGTGAGGCGCGGCGGGTGGCGGCCGCCAACCGCGGGGGAGGCGGGAGCGCTCCGCGCCCGCTTCGTGCTGAGGGGAGGTGGCCACCGGCCTCCCGCGGACGGGCCGCTCGGGGCCGGGCCGGGCCCACCGGCAGCCCTGGAGGAGCGGGGCCGCTTCCCGCCCCGGGCCAGCCGCCGGGACGGGAGGAGGGCGGCGCGTGTTCGCTTTCTCCGCTTTGTGAGGAGGCCCCGCTCCCCGGGGAGACGGTGCCCTCGTCTGCACTGAGTCGGGCCGGGGGAGAGACGGTACGGGGCGGGCGATGGCCTTCGGTGCGGGGGCTTGGCGGCTGGACGTGCATCGCCCTGCTCTGGTGCCACGGTTGTGGCACAGACGTTCCCGTTGTCTTCTCCTACGATGCGAGCTCGGGAGGTGTTCTTGTGGCTTTTCACGGCAGGGAATTCCCAGGGACGGGGCCAGTGCACGTTGGGGGATGCTATATTTGGGATTTGACACAAGCTTTGGTCAGATCACTTGGCATGTAATATTTCTGTGTTGGTACTCCATATTAAAATGGCTGTAATCGAGCGATCGGATGTTAATTATTTAAAAAAAGAGCTGTGGAAATCAGTCCTGGTCTTGCAACGTTATATATCATTCTACTATAAAGGGCAATTTAGTGCTGGCAAAATAACTGGGAGACGCTTTCTTTTCAGAAGAAATGTTTAGCATGATGGAGTGAGTGCCTGTAGTTCTTTAGGTCAACTTGCAAACGTATTTTTTTTTCTCTTCCTAGCTGTTGCCGATGCAATTAGAACAAGCCTTGGACCAAAGGGAATGGATAAAATGGTAAACCTTATACTTAAATTTTTAAAACGTTAAGCTTACTGGAAATACCAAGTTTCATTTATTTAAGGGAACACGTGAACTAAACGCACATCTCCGTTTGAGAAATAATGTTGTCGGGAAAAATACGTTGAGTACCAAATTAAATTAAAGGTTTGTAGTTACTGACCAGAACTGTGTTTCTCCTCTTCCTTCTCAGATTCAGGATGCTAAAGGAGATGTGACAATCACTAATGATGGTGCTACTATTCTGAAACAGATGCAGGTTCTGCACCCTGCAGCCAAAATGGTAAGTGTTTTTTGCCATCGCTCGGACAACGATACGTGTTAGAGCTTAATTTCTGGGACAAAAACCGTAGTGACATTTCATGTGGATTTGAGGAGCGTTACCCACTAGCGATAGAGCAAGAGGTTTTGCACAGTGTGCTCCAGGGCTATTTATTTTGATTGCAAGATGTGCTGAAGAGTTCCAGGTCCTTATTTCTTATCCAGTATTCCTTATGTATAATCCATCTGGGCATGTTTTAATGTCTCATCTAAGAAAGAAAAGTCAGTGATGTCCTAAACTGCTAGGACAGGAGAGAACGAAAGAAGAGAATGAATTACATTGTGGTCAGGTGGTCTGAGGATGCTAGTGGCCTGCTCTTTCGAGAAGTTAAATGTAGACCTCTTAGAGCTGATTGTGGTTGGAGATGGAAAGGAGCTTCCCGTGACCCTTCCACAGGAAAGGAGAAGGTAGACCTGTGGGATAGGTGTGACCAGTTTTAAGCTTGGGAGAAAAGCTTCTTTGCTTCTCTAAGGGATCTGTTTCACAGTAGTTGCACTTCGCCAAGTAGGTGTACAAGTATGGAAAGCAAGGCGCAAAAGGTACCAACTTCAAACTAGAAAAGGCGTGATTAGTCCTGGTACTAAGGTTGATTTCAGTAGTGCTGCATTCTTGAATCTCTTTTTTTTTTGTAATTGTCAGTGTTTGCAGTTAAGTAGCATTATCTATAAACTTTTGCCATAATTTGTCGTTTAGTTGGTAGAGCTGTCAAAAGCACAAGATATTGAAGCTGGTGATGGCACTACATCTGTTGTTGTCATTGCTGGAGCTCTTTTGGATGCCTGTTCCAGACTTCTTCAGAAAGGTAAATATGTATAAGTTTAATATAAAAACATGACTCGGCATAAAGTTAAGTCCTCTATCCGCTTGCACCTGCATAGTGAAGCTTAAAGTAGCTGTTTCCAGTTTAAACGTGAAAGGTGACTCAAGTCTTCACGTTCAGGTTTCACTCATGTCCCACTGGCAATTAAAAATCTGTTTAGCTTTTTACGTTGCGTTGAATGCGTTAGTGTTGATACAGGAAATAATGCCTGGATGATGTGATGAATGTTGCCTTGTAAAAACTCACCTTGATATTATACTTGTACTTCTCTCGTGGACAGAGAGATAGCGCAAGAAGGTGTAAATGATATTTGGAACCAGTGATTCTACAGGTTTTTTTCTACTTGGCAAATTTATCACCTCCTATCACTTACAATATTACCATAAGAGGTGGTTAGAAGATGCCTGTCTAACGCTTGCCCCTAAGCTGCCTACTTTGAAAAGATAAAGGATATATCTCACACTCTAGAGAAGTCGAGGAATTTCATACACAACTGTGGGAAAACAGTTTGAAAATCTGAAATAAAATCACTGTCGGGCTCCTCACAGGTATTACCTGAACAGCAGCAGCTGTAAGAGTGCCAAGGATAAAAAAACCTTTGAGAAATTGTGTTTCTGGGGTGTCAGACATTGCAGGGAAATGTGCTGTACTTGTCTGGGGGACAGATAGTTAGGAACATTATAGCTTTCTTCCTCAGCTTTAACAGTGGGGAGCAATAAGGGAGGTCATATACTCAGGAAGAACACATTTTCTAAAATGTCTTCAATTTATTCGGACATGAGAGTCTCTCTAATCTTAAAATGGAAAGAGAGGGTGAGGAAAAAAAAACAACAAAACAGCATTGGTTTGAAAGCGTGACTGTCTAACAACCTTTTTATACTATCCACAGGAATTCACCCCACCATCATTTCAGAGTCATTCCAGAAAGCTTTGGATAAAGGTATTGAAGTGTTGACCAACATGGCGCAGCCGGTTGAACTGAGTGACAGAGAAACCTTGCTAAATAGTGCAACTACTTCGCTGAATTCAAAGGTATGACTGGTACTTGAACTTAGTACCTCCAGACTAGCTGAGCCTTCAGCTTTTCCCAGTCTCTGCTACTGTTCGCTTACTAAGAGTAGCCTGCGGATCATCCATCGAGTTGGTTTTCAGACGTTGGCTACCTTCTCTTAGACTGACTTTTCAGAAAGCCATGGTTGATGGAGATTAAATCGAAGCGCTCAAACTGAATTTCAGTCTGAAATACTTAGCGATCTTAGATGTTAACTGTAAGCGTAAAATAAACGAGCTTCAACTGAAAACAGCAGCAGAAAAATCAGGTGGGATGCTGAGAGCTTTTGACAACTGTTTGCCTAGGCAGTTCTTGTTCATGTGGCAGAAACTGTAAAACAGCATCGAAATCTGGAGAAGCGTGCTAGTTTCCCTTCCAGCAGAATGATCTGGGAAGCTCTCAAAAGTCTTATTTTAAGAGTCTAAGAAAGAAGTTT
The DNA here is from genome assembly GCA_013401315.1 of Balaeniceps rex. Lineage (NCBI taxonomy): Eukaryota > Metazoa > Chordata > Aves > Pelecaniformes > Balaenicipitidae > Balaeniceps > Balaeniceps rex. The sequence continues at coordinate 87,816 of VYZW01009011.1, read as the reverse complement.
CTTGCATAAGTCCCTAAGCATAGGTTTTCTCAGCAACATAGCTGCTCTTTCCTTTCAATGGAGTAGCCATTAAGAAGATACTGCGTTAAGATATCTGGTTGATGGACAGGGAGGGAAAACGAGCTTTGGTTCAAAATTCAGAAGTCAAACACTGAAATACAGTGACAATGTTATTTTGAAATTACTGTTTATCACTGTTAAATCTCTCACTGTTTTTTTTTTTTTTTCTTTACTCTTAAATCCCTTAGGTTGTGTGTCAGTATTCTAGCTTACTTTCTCCAATGAGTGTGGACGCAGTGATGAAGGTGATTGACCCAACTACAGCTAGTAGCGTGGACCTCAGAGATATTAAAATTGTTAAGAAGTTGGGGTAAGAAACAGTTTGTAGCTCGATGAGTTTTGTCTCTGTGAAATTGGCTTCCCAAAGTGCTAGAGTCATGGTTTGGTTTTGTTTCCAGAGGCACAATTGACGATTGCGAACTGGTTGAAGGACTAGTCCTGACTCAGAAGGTGGCAAATACCGGTGTAACCAGAGTGGAAAAAGCCAAAATCGGCCTCATTCAGTTCTGCTTGTCTGCTCCAAAGACAGATGTAAGTTAAACTATGACTAGAGCAAAACCTTTTGCTGTACTTGGGAGAGATGTAAATGTAATGATAACACAGGTTTTTTTAAGATGTTGCGATGTCAGCTCTATTCCACAGCTATAATGAAGGTCTGCTGGGTAACGGATAGGTACTCGTAACTCCTAAAGACCTTATAGTTGGTATAAGAAAGAAAGTAGTTCAAAAGTCCAGTATTTCTCATCATTTAAACAATCTCTAATCAGACATATTTTACTGTCATGCTTATTTGCTTTGAATCACGGGCTCCTAAGTTAAAGAATGTGGAACATCTTGACACTTGCTTTTAAAGTCAGCAGTTCATAATACTTGCTTTTCTCCTTTTTTTTTTTTTTTCTTTTTTTTTAAATAGATGGACAACCAAATAGTTGTTTCTGACTATGCTCAAATGGACAGAGTACTGCGTGAAGAGAGAGCCTATATTCTAAATCTAGTTAAGCAAATTAAGAAGGCTGGATGCAACGTGCTGCTGATTCAGAAGTCTATTCTGCGGTATGTTAATACCGATTTACTGGCTTACTGTGTGTGTTTGGGGGAACGGTTGGAATTGTTTGGAATACCTGGAAAATTGAAGTCAGATATTAACAGTCACACTTGGCAGAGTGTGAGACTGGCTGTAACATTGACCGTACCTTTAGAAAGCACTAGGGTTGTCTGCATTTTGAGTTTAATGACATCCCTGCTTTGTAGTCTGAAGAATGTCAGCAATGCTGGTAAGAAGCATCCAACTGGCTAGTATGACCTGGTTACTAAAATAGCACTGTGGACTGACTACTTCCCTCTTGTTTGTAGGGATGCTCTTAGTGACCTAGCCCTCCATTTTCTGAACAAAATGAAGATTATGGTGGTTAAAGACATCGAAAGAGATGACATTGAGTTTATATGTAAGGTAAAGTAGCAGCGGTGTTTAAAGTCTACCCCAAAACTAAGTACCCAGCCCGTGCCGGTTTATTATATAGACACTTTCACACGTTTCATGTTCTGACTGTAATGTAAGAGCAGACATTTCCCTAAAATACATTCCTGTTCTGTTGAGCAGTCATGTTTCTAGAAAGATCTGGGACAGATGTAAAAGCCGTAGTCCTAACTGCATTTTACTGTAATCTGCAGAAGAAGGTTATGCAGTATACTTGCTGACTCTGCAGTTCAGGTTCTGGATTTTTTTTTTTTTCTGTTATTTTTTCAGACAATTGGAACTAAGCCTGTTGCTCATATTGACCAGTTTACTCCTGATATGCTGGGGTCTGCTGAGCTGGCAGAGGAGGTCAACTTGAACGGTTCTGGGAAACTAATAAAGGTGAGTGAATGAGTGACAAAATGTTAATACCTACTTAACGTCTGCCAATTACTTTAATAACAGCTGCAAACTTTAATGTTTTTTACTACTGAAGTTATTACATTTAAGTACCTACTTCTAATCCCCGAGTAGCCACGGACTGGGGATGTAGTGGTTTTGCTCAGCCAGACATCAGTACTGTTAACAGAACTTGCAAATACCAGCTGAAGTCTCTTTTTGTTCAGAACGCTTTTTTCCACTCTTAGTATTTGATTCTATGTTTTAGATTACGGGCTGCACAAACCCTGGAAAAACTGTAACCATCGTAGTGCGTGGGTCCAACAAACTTGTTCTAGAAGAAGCTGAACGTTCAATTCATGATGCCCTGTGTGTCATAAGATGCTTAGTTAAGAAAAGGTAATGTCTCAGTTTGGTTAGAGTAATTTATTATATTAATAATACAGAAAGCTAATCATTTATGCACTTCTGTAAAATGAGGTTTGATTCTTAATTTCTCTCCTCAGAGCTTTAATTGCAGGAGGTGGAGCACCAGAGATAGAGTTGGCGCTGCGCTTGAACGAGTACGCTCGCACTTTGAGGGGTATGGACTCGTACTGCGTCCGTGCGTACGGAGACGCGCTGGAAGTCATACCGTCTACCCTGGCTGAAAACGCAGGTCTCAATCCGATTTCAACGGTAACAGAGCTGAGAAACAGACATGCTCAAGGAGAGAAAACAGCTGGCATAAACGTCAGAAAGGTAACAGGGAATTGTATAGGGATAGCATAGCTTAAAAAAAATACTTTGGCATTAAAAGGAAAATGCTTAGCATTAGGGCTAAACTAAGGGGAGGGCAAGTTTGTGTCTCATAACCGTATTCTCGCTAAAATTAGCGTTGAGGTAGATTGTAGCTTGTTGTCTGAGGCTTTCACAGCTTATCCCGAGTGTTGATAATAGCAGATACTTAAATGCTGTACCCACAGGACAAGAAACTTCCTCTGTCTCTTCAAAAACATTGTTTCAGCTACAAAAATAGATCCATTTAGAATGATCCATCAGTATTATCTGCAGTGGAAGGTGCTCATGTTACGAGTAGCACAGTGGGCTAGCATCTCTTACATCGTCACCGTGTTTGAGCTGGCATGGCTATGTTTATCTTCTGGATAATTTTGACTGGATATGATGTCAAGTCTTTGGGGGGAGAAGATGCATGCCATAATATTCCTGTTGAGGATGGAAGAGTACAGGGTCTCTGGTAGTCTTAATTTCGAGTTGACTGTCTTCTGGATTCTCCTAAAAGAAAACTTGCTAAATCTAGCTGTCGTCTGTAAAGTAAAAGCTACCTGTTCTTATAGGGTGGCATTTCCAACATCTTGGAGGAGTTGGTTGTCCAGCCGCTGCTGGTGTCTTTGAGTGCATTGACTCTTGCAACAGAAACTGTGCGCAGTATTCTTAAGATCGATGATGTGGTGAGTAGTGTTTGCATCGCGTTTTGTTTCATCTTTTTTTCATGAGCACCAGGATGGTTACCGTCATCTAATTTGCTGTGCTTCAAAATATAGTTATTGTGTAGCATCCTCAGGTTACACACTACTTAGACCATTTGGCCTTCTAGGAACTGCAATTGGAACAAAATGAAATGCTTTATATAAATATTGTACCTTAAAGTAAGGATTTAAGAAAGCGACTGAAAAACCCCAGATGTTTAAGCAGAGAAGTAGTTGTTATGTATCCTGTGGACTACTTACACCTGATTGTGTGAATGCTTCTTTGCAGGTGAACACTCGGTAAGCTGGACAAAGGAAGCAGGGACTGTGCCCTAGAGCTCCTTCCCAGTAGTCTGGTATATGGTTTCCTCACCAAAAGCGCCTGTGTGAATTGTCTTAAAGTCCTCAAACGTACTTTTATCACGTTAATTTAAAAAAAAACAAACAACTGTTTTCAAGAAGGAAATGCTGTTAATAAACATGCGGTAGTCTACCCGAGTCTTTGCTTTATCATTTTGCTAGAAATAAGGTGAACTTCTTGTTACATTTGCCTTTGTACTCCTACTTAGCTCTGAAGTTTAACAGCAAATAATTAGCTCTTGTAATATACTCTAAAAACACCCTTGCATTTGCATTCTAGTAACGTGCTAGCTCAGAGCTGCTTCTCTAAGAGTTTTCCATAATGGAGTGATATTATTTCCCTTAAGTACGACTGGCTGGAGTGAAGGAGTATCTTTGCAGTGATAGCACTTAAGAATATGATCATATTCCTTGCTCTGTTTTGTCTCCTGAAGTCTGCCATGATTTCTGATGCCATCACATGATGCAGAGTATCGCAAAGGGCGGTCTTTACATGCAGTTTTTTTGTACTTCATCCAACAGTGAAGTGCAACTATCAAAACTAAACCTAGTTCTAAAAAGGCAAGGATACTACTGCTATAACTAGGCTTATCTATATTAATAGGGATTTGTTTAAAATTGGTTTTGCGTAACAGGTACGTCTCTCTGAAACAGCTGTAACTCTTCTTTTGGTCGCTTCCATGGTGGTGGGGGTCAACTCCCAGTTCCATTGAGGAAAACCCCAGGAGTGAAACTTTTGGACAGCTCCAGTAATCCACACACACCCCTCTCACCCCCCCAGATTAGGCTGAGAAATGAAAAAGTGTACTATTTTGTAATAATGCAAATTACACTTTTCTAAAGTCATAGAATAGACGTGAAAATCTATTGATACCTGAAGGAAGTGGGTACCCCTTGTTCGTGTCACTGCCTCTCAGCACATTAGCTAGAGTCACTTATTGGGGCAAGCGGTAATGCAGGGTTTCTCGGCTACCAGAGGAATCCTGGCTGTCCCAGGATTCATGCAGATTACAGGTTAATTTAATTTGTTCTTAATGTTACATTTCATAGTTTAGAATAAACATTTTTCAACTTCTAATTCTTAGCCTGAAATTGTGAATTACCCCTTTCATCTTCATTATTGCTGTACAGAGATGACCAGATTCCTCTTTATGTTTAAAGGCGATACTTCTTTTGTGACTTAACTCAAATTTCTATTTATGATCAGATCCGTAGCTTTTGAGTAAACTTCCACCACTTTGTTGACCAGCTGTTGAAATACGTTCTAATGACTTAGCTCAGTAGAACATTCAGAATAATTCAAATACTAATAAATACATAAATTAGACGATTGAGACATCAGTGCTCTGCATGAATTATTTATTGCCTGTTTAAAATTGCAAATGATGCCTTACCTCACAGGATTACATCCAGCAATAATCTCTTTTAGTTTAGGTATTAACATTGATTAAAGCTTTCCTTCCCCATCATCACAAACTTCCAATTCTTGACAAGACTTACAACAACTATTGTGCGTGATTTAATCTTTTCATCTGTTTCTTTACATCAAAAGTATTTGTAATTTCACTACAATGAATAGATCCAGCAGTCGTTAATGCCTCTCTGCAGAGGCGGAAGAATATTCCTGCTGATCCTGGTTTACCCTTACTCTGTAATTGCTTCTCAGAAACACAAACTTTAAGAGGGAAGAAGGGGGTAAAAAATGTGGGCTTGTCGAGGAGAGCGTTACGAGTTCCGACTAAAATCCTGCAAAAAGTTACCTACAAATGGGTGCGGACAGCCCGCAGGCGAACACAGCACAGAGGAAGCCTTGCAGAGCGGCGGTGGGCTCAAGCTGCAGCCCCGACCCCCAGGCTCCCCCACCTCCCTGCGGGCACTCGAGGACGGGGCAGCCGCCCTGTCTCGCACAGGGGCCGGGGGCGGCTGGGCGCAGGGGCGCGTTGGTTCCCGGCCCCTGCCTGGGGCGGGGCGGCAGCTGCCGCCGCCTCTCCGAAGGGCTCTGGCCGGCCTCGGCTCCCCTCGCCCCTCCGAGGGCCGTCCCGTGGCGGGCAGGAGCCCGCTCNGCCTCCTGCCTCCGCACCCCGCTCGACCCGCACACCCGGGCGCCCGCCGCGCTCTACGAGCGGGGCCCGCCGCCCTCCGCCGCGCAGGTACCGCCGGGGCGGGGAGGGCGGGTGTGTGGCGCCCGGGCCCCGGAGCGGGGCTGGCGGCGGGGAGGAGGCGAGCAGCGCCGGTATTAGGGGTTCTTGGGCAAGCAGGGGGCCTGAGGCCGGGCGAGGGGCTCGCCGCTACTGGCCCTACCCGCTGCGCACCGCCGCGGCCCCTCGCACCGCAAACCGGCCTCCGCACCGGGAGCCAGAGCAGCCTTTTGCACGTTTTTGCACCTCTTGGCAGTGACAAGTGGCACAAGTACACACACACACAGACGCGTAGATGGAGGAAAAACCTGACAGATGGTCCTGCGGCAGCGCCTGTGCAAGGCCAAGCTCTTAATGCGCTTGTTACAGGCCGGTGTTTGAAGAGCAGATTTAAGAATCAGCGATGCCCAAGTCCGGGGAAGAGGCTTGGATCGTTGAGCGGAGGGAGAGCTGAAACAGGAGGTTTCTAGACAACGTCAGAAGCAGCAGGTTCAGGAAGGGGCGGATGGTGCCTTCCACTGGGCGTTCTGTAACGGCTTTTTAAATTTGCTTCTTTGATCATATAATTCATGGTGCATTAGGTTACTGTGCTATGGAAAAAATGAGTTGGAGATTTTTGCAGTGAAAACCTGACAAAATATAAACAGGACTTTTTGTTGGAATGTCAAAGCTTACTAAAATACCTCTGTGTGGAAAAGTATAATTCTAATTTTTGGATAAAGAAACTAGTCCTGTAATTTTTTAAAACATGGTGCTTAAAAATAACATAAAGGAAGCCTTTGTAACGCAGACTAACCTGTTAATAACTTCTCTAACTTGCTTTAAAAATATTTAAAGAATGTGCTTACCTGCACACAGCTGCAAGCTGCCAAACAGTACTGGAACTATAAGCTGTGCAGAATCCCTGTCATTTCACAGTAAGTTATGGAAAGGGGAATAAACATTTATACACAAGATATCTAATGACTTATTTTTAGAATGCTTATGGAAATGGGAGGCAGAGAAGGTTCTGTTGCGTATTTGTTTGTTTTTGAAATAAAGGCTTTTTTACAGCTGCGTAGGAATCAAGGAAAAAAAATTACATTTTACAAAATAGTTAAAACTGTTTTCTTTTGATAAGTCCCTTTGGTCAGATTTCCTGGTATAAATATGTTGATTACAGGGACAGACTTAGGAATTTTACATGCTTTAAATAGGACCCTTTGGGATATAAATTATTACACAATCAGATTATTCCATGTAACTCTGCATTAACATTTGTATACAGGTGTCTCTGTTTACTGTTACTGCATTGTTCATTAGACTTAATTAGGGATAAAGCAGTATTAAGAACCTTGTTGCACTTTCTTCTAACAGTCAGAAAATGTTAAACATCTCTTCTAGGATGGTTTTGATTTCGATTCAAATACCGACAGAGAGCAGAACCTCTCTCTGAATGGAGACTCTGACAAGTGGATCGACTTTTCCAAAATGTGCGATTCAAATCAAGAATATTACTTGAAGCTAGAAGAGTTGAAGAACGCCCACTTGGAGACCATGGCAAAATTAGAAAGCATGTATCGGAATAAACTATATTTAAACAGAGTGCAACCCTCGGGCAAGAAAAATGCTGCTTCTAACATGTGTTGTAGGTAAGTTTGGTGGTACCTTTTCTCTGAAGATTCTCAAATGCTTTGCAGACATCTGTAAAACAGCAGGTTTTTTCCTGGAGCTGGGAAGCGTTACTCTCCCCATTTCCTATAAGCAGATAATCACAGAAAAGTTAGTTTTAATAATAAAAATGCTTATTCACCTTGCTAACGGACTGCGAGATTTACAAGTGTGTGTGCAGCAGAGACCGGGCAACTTGTTTAGTAAAGCGCGGTGCCTTTCCTTAAGAAGTGCTGACTTGTTCATGACCAGCACTTACTTAAAACTATGCTCTGGTGCAAGTGCCCAGTGTGCTTCTCTTTTCCCTTCTCTTCCCCCTCTCTTCTTCCCCACCAGTGCTGTTAATTTTTTTTTTTTTTTCCCCTAATGATGATACCTCAAAGTGGAAGTTACTGGCTTTGCATCAATGTTGGATTGGACTCAGAACAACTTTTTTTTTTTTCTTTTTTAAAGGCCAACTTGGGAGAAGAGCTCGTACCAGCCTCTAAATGTGCACAAATCCTTTTCAGACTCTGACTTAAGTGATCCCTTAGGCTCAAGTATATCTGATGGGTCTGACAGAGAACTAGCGTTTGAAGAAAATGGTAGTGAAACTGGATCATCTGCATTTGCTAAGGAACAGATTGAAAAAATGTGGGACGGGTTCTCTGTGGAAGACTACATCTCCCGCACCAAACACAGCTTACCGAGCTCACCAGCCTTCAGAATGATACGAAAGAAACAGAAAGCGTGGTCACCAAAAATTACTGTGCCCAAGCCTTTCCAGATGACTATTAGAGAAGCTAGGAAAAAAGAACAGAATATCAAATCAAAGTCACAGGTGGAAATGGAAAATAACTTATTGAAGAAGCAACTAGAGGAAGAAGCAGAGTGTCAGAAGAAATTCCGAGCCAATCCAGTGCCTGCTGCCGTCTTCCTTCCGCTCTACCACGAAATCGTGCAACGAAATGAAGAACGCCGGAGGTCTGTGAAAGAGAGAAGCAAACTCAAGCTCTTGGCTTCTCAGAAGCCATTTAAATTCATTGAACGAGAGAAACAAAGGAATGAAATTAGGAAAATGCAATTAAGAGACCTTTCTGCACCTGAAAAGAAAACAAAACTGTTCAAAGCAAAACCAGTTCCTAAATGTGTTTATAGTCCAGCTGTTAACGACAAGCTAAAGGAGGAAGAGCTCTACAGAGAAATCAGGATCAGAATGAGAGCTGAAGATTTGCTACGTAATTCATCTCTACCCAACAGCAGACTGGCTTTAAAAGACACCAATAAAAAGAAGAAACACAAGTGCATTGAACCAAAGGAAACAGAACATAAACCCAAGATTAAATCAAATGTTCCAGATTTTGAACTACTACACCAGAAACTTCAGAAACGGCTCCTGCAACAAAAACAAGTGAAACACCTTACGGTCTGTGAACCTTTCGATCTTCGTACTCAATATATTCCCTCAAACAAGGGGAAGATTTTGAAGGACATTCAAGAGGATGAAGAAAAGTTGAAAGAAACACGCTGGCCATATACCTCTCCAAGACGGAAACCTCAAATGAGACATTCAAGTGCAAATTCACATCTCTCAGGATTTGGAGAATCTAAATCGCCAAAAATTACAGAATCCACAAGACGACGGCTACAAGCCATACGGTGACTACTTTAGTGATGCTCTATATTTTATATATACTTTAAGAGTAGATTTCCTTTGTATTTCTACATATGTAGTCAGTTCTTCCATGCAGTGAATATAGGACTTAATGTATTAATATAAGGACGTAATTATAAGAGAAAGCTGAAAATATTTTAATATAGGACTTAATTAGTATTTATGATTGTTAAAGAAACATAGTGCATTTTTCTCAGAACATCCATAGGAAAGGGACTAATGACTGCTGTTTCCCTTAAAATGGCACATCTTTTGTGTCCTCGTATGCCACCCCTGTTTCCACCCCGTTTTTCTCTTTTGAATCTCCTTTGCCAAAGCTTCCTTTGAAGTCTTGCTCTTGATTCAAAATGAATTCAGCCTTAGTTTATTTTTCCACCCAGGAATTCACTTGAGGAAAAGAGAAGGCTGGAAGAACAACAAAAAAGGAACAGAACAAAGCAGAAACAAAGAACGAAAAAACTCCAGAAAATTGTAACAACTCGGGCTGAGGCCAATGACCCACATCAGAGCCTAGCTCAGATGTCTAAATCCAAATTAAAAACATTCAGGTATTTTGTTGCATTCCCTGAATCCTGAACCTCTCATTCTACATTGTATGTTAAACATACAATGTAAAAAATAGCATAGTCTAAGTTTATGTAATTACACATTTGATAATTTACACACTGTACAAGCAGCTAGTAAAAAAAGTGGCCAAATTGAGTATTTCAACTGGGAAATTGTTGCCTGTTCTAATGACTTCAATCTGTATGTTCCACCTTATAGTATTATACATTAGCTAACAGGAGACTCCTGTGTTTTCTCAATTGAGATATCAACTAAAGAGGAAAAGTTTAAAAAAAATCAAAAGGAAAAGGAACAGTGTAGTTACAGAATATCCTTGCACTGCTGGATTGATAGGTGTTGGTATAACTTTGGTGCTAGCTGTTTCCTCCAGTAGCAAACATTCCACAGTTCACATCTTTGTCCCAGCAGGTCCCCAGTTAAGAGGGAAAAATCAGAGCAGGAATATTATTTTAACTTGGCACATGTGTCAACAGCTAACCGGGAAGCTGCTGGTGCTTAGGAGGAATGGGATCCAAAGTTACCTTTAGCAGAGATACAGATTCCAAGACTGTTTCTACACAACTGAGGAAAGTTGTACACAAGGAAGAACATCAGGACCTTCTCAGTGTGCTGTAAGCTAGCAGTCCAGATGGCTCCAGCTCTCTGATGCTGATCTAACTCCAGAATTGCTGCTTGACCTTGCGTTTGTGGCTAATTTAACCATTTCTGCTTCCTGTTCTTTTTAATCCTAGGAGGGAAAAAAAAAAAAAGTCAGTCCTGTTTGGATGAGTCTGTAGAGTGAGGTTTATAATCTGTCTTGGCATGATGGCACTGCAGCAGTATCGTCCATTTAAGGCGCTGTTATGTGGAGACGGTGAGAGGTACTGACTGCTCTGCCCCTGCTGCTTCATGCATAGGCAGGATTCTTGGGCAGCGACTATGAATCCTGATTTCCAGTAACCAGGCAAATTGCCAGTAACTGACAGTAGTAGGGCAAAATGACATAAGGGTGAATGATCGTGAGACATGCCTGATTACAAGATTCATAGCTTGGATTAGCAACTTTTAAGGTACCATACTAAACTTTAAGGCATGTAGAGTATGGTCCAGGATAGAGATCTTTCTGAAATGAAGGTGGAGGCTAGGGCTGTCTTTATGGCTGAGTTGAAAGGTAACAAATAAGGTTTCCTCATTCCTTTTTTTTGCCATAGATGGGTCTTTTCTTTCTTTATAGCTAAAATAGAAAACTGTGGGTTTATTCTTAATAGACTTTAAACTCTGGGCTGTTATAAGCAAATTTGCTAAAATAGCACAGCACCGCCTGCGAGACAATACTGCACATTGTTCCACCAGCAAACTTTGTAATGGTTATTCACCACCAATGTTGTTTCACCGTGACTGGAAAGAGAAAATGTAGCAGAAACTGAATCGCATGTATTCTTGCATGCTGAAAGCATGAAGTGCAGTGGCTCAGCTGGGATATGCTAGAAGAAGCACTGCAACAAATATTTGGCTTGGCCACGTGGGCAATCAGTGACTGTCCAGCATACATCGATGCCCACCTACCACCTCCCCCAAAGACAGCTGAAGCCAAAGCACACATAGGAAGAAGCAGTAGTCTAGGAGAAGCAGGGCTTACATGGGGTCCTGGAGAGCAGAGATGCAGTGGTAGAGATGCAGGTCAAACAGGGCAGGCCCTTCTAACTATTTTGTTAGTCAGAGCTCAAGCACAATTACTTTTGCAAAACGACCAGCAGATACTGTTAATAACAGGAGCTTTATAATGTAAGTGTCCTTGGGCAGATGATCTGCTGACTCTAGGACAGAAGCAGAAAACAATTTGAGTTACAATAGCAAGGTGGAGAATTGAGACAGTGGGTGTGCTTACAGATTTGATTTGAGTTCATTCAACAGCAAACTTCACATTACAGTATTTAGCTTAATCAGATTTCAGGAGTATCGTAAAATGCTCATGCTTAATTCTTGTCTGCACATAAAATTATGTTATTACAAAGCAAGATTACTTCCCTAGTGCTGATGCATTAAGGCTGGTACAAGTGCTTAACTTGATAATGCTTATTTCAGCATAGGCTGGGTAATAAGGTATATTAATGTAAGTACTCTTCTAACAGATAATTAGGTTTGTAGAAAGCCACCCGAGAGATCAAGCAAGTAGCAACAATGAAGTTCACTCCCTCAAAATGGTGAACAACTTGCCTTAATGCACAGCTGTACTGCAGAAATTCAGAGGATGGTAAGGGAAAGAGGCAGAGGAGACAGAAGTGTAAAATGCCCCCTAGCTCTTATATTTGCCCTTAAGTGCCTGGGCTAGAGCTGGCCCAGTAGAATCATAGAATGCTTTGGGTTGGAAGGGACCTTTAGAGGCCATCTAGTCCAACCCCCCTGCAGTGAGCAGGGACATCTTTAACCAGATCAGGTTGCTCAGAGCTCCGTCCAACCTGACCTTGAATGTTTCTAGGGATGGGGCCTCCACCACCTCCTTGGGCAACCTGTTCCAGTGCTTCACCACCCTCATTGTAAAAAAATTTCTTCCTTATATCTAGCCTAAATCTGCCCTCCTTTAGTTTAAAATCATCACCCCTTGTCCTATCACCACAGGCCTTGCTAAAAAGCCTGTCCCCATCTTTCCTATAGGCCCCCTTTCAGCACTGCAAGGCTGCACTAAGGTCTCCCCGCAGCCTTCTCTTCTCCAGGCTGAACAGCCCCAAGTCTCTCAGCCTGGCCTCGTAGCAGAGGTGCTCCAGCCCTCGGAGCATTTTTGTGACCCTCTTCTGGACCCGCTCCAACAGCTCCATGTCCTTCTTGTGCTGAGGGCTCCAGAGCTGGATGTAGGCAGTACAGAGGCAACATCACGAAGAAGTGTCTTTGTCACACACTGAGGATAACAACCCATGCTACCTGGATAATTTAGTGCTTGCTATGATCTGAGATATCATTTCAGTTGATGAATCAACAGTTTCATCATCCTGCTGTATTGACTGGGCCCTTGACAAACCAGCTAGGGAAAAAAGTGCACTATGATCCAGAATGTGACCACCCCTCTTGTGAGATAGACTGGTGAAGTAGCAAGATTTTTATCATCAAACTTTACCTTAAAGTACTGGTTTTTATTTAATGGTATTCATTTCCTATGGTGTATTCTGATTTTATCAGCCATTTCAAACTGTTTAATTTTGCTTAGAACAACTAGAATATCTGTATGCAATCAGCATTTAAAAAAAATAGGTATCCAACCTTTTAAAAAAAAAAAACCACACAAACACACCTAAGTATCAAAAAAAACTAAGAATCCAAACTCAGCCCCCTCACTAGCCAAGACCTCTCCAGACAGTTTTGTTCATTACTTACAGGCAAGCAATTGCTGTGAAAATGAGACAATATACCTCAGACCCTGTAACCACCATAAAATAATTTACCTTTTATGTTTCTTTAAGTAGGACAATATTTAGTTTGTTATGAGCAATTTAACTTTCAGCTGCTGTAGAAAATTACTTCTTGTATTATAAATTAATAATCATTTCTCTTGTACTCTGTTTCCCTTAGGAATTATGAGAAGCAGAGAATGGAAGAATATTTGCAAGAGTTGCAAGAAATGGAAGAAAGAGTAAATCAAAGGCCATTGCTTTTTGAAAGAGTCACTCAGGTTGTCTTGCTTCTGTATTACTTCTTAATCTTATCTTCAAATACTGCATAAGGCATTTGTAGTCAAACATTTCAAACGTAGAAGATACTTGAAAAATACTTTGAGACCACTATTTGTCCATTTTAATCTCTATTGCCCCATCTCCGTATAAATATTACTAATTCTTGTGACTAAGCATTCATGGCCTGCTTGCACAGGGAACCCAGATGGCTGTTCTAAGCGTGTTGTCCAATTCAGTTAGAACATGAGTAACTCTAAACACAACAAAAATTTACAGCAAAGATGTGAGAGGTTTAAGTTAGGAAAGAAGCGATAAGAAAATTTTAGTATTTTTAGTATCTGCTTTAAAGCTGAGATGCAGTACTTTTATCTCTCCATTTCAGTACAACCATGTGCTGGTAGTGTGGGCTCTGACCCGTTTCCAGACTCAGAGAGGCAGCAAGTCATAGATCACTGGTTCCCTTATCCCTTCTGTCTGTATGGGTTTCCTGGTCTGCCATCGCTGCGGGGCAGGACCATCTGTGTAGATCAGAGGACAAGTCCTCCTCACTCAGATATTACCTGGAGGAACAGAACTTATACCCTCAGTTTCAGAGGCAGAGATACACATCTATGGAATTTGTTAAATAGCACTGTAAGGTGAATCAATACTACTTTTTTAGGGCAGCAGCTCCCAGAGAGGGAAGACGGAGGAGGAGAGGGTATAAGGGAGAAGCCCTAGGAAGATGACATCTGATTTTCTACATGTCCACATCTTCCCCCTCCTCCCTCAATAGCTATATACAGAATATATAGCTCTTCACTAGCCAGTGGGCGCAGGGAGCAAACCGGATTTAAACTAGTACAGAAAAGAAAAATCTGGTATAAAGTTTTTGAGTATGGTTTTGCCATTCTTGCCTACAGTGAGTAATCATTCAACTTGTCAGATGCAATTAATGAAACAGAGTATTAGTATAAATAAACAAAAGTATCAAAAGACAAGCATTTAATGCATTTAGATAACACATAACCATTGTGGTTTTCCTACAGAAAAATGCCAGAATAGCTGCAGAAAAGCATTATTCTAACAGACTGAGAGCTCTGGGGATATGCCCAGACTTTGTTTCAAAGAAAGGACAAACAACTAAATTGCTACTATGCTCCAGTGCTGAAGATTTTAATAACTCCACTGATTCCAGAGAAAGGTAGACATTACTGAAGGCTTTTTGTCTTTTGCCACTACATACCTAGTAATTAGAAAGTAATTTTTGATGTGTAGGTTTGGGGTTTTTTTTTTTTTTTAATTATTTGTAGTATTTACCAGGTAAATATTATGTAGTTAGCTTTCCCAATATTAGCATTAGTATGTATTTTTTATTGTTTTTCCTGAATTAAATATTATTTCTTAAAACAGAGGAGAGCACTGGATATGTAATGTAATGTACTTCAAAGAAAAATAAAGAAAAACATTTTTTTATTTGTTCCTTTCACCAACAATTCTGGCAGGTTGCTAGTAAGTCACTTCATTCTGCATGACTGTTACTGAATTTTTAAAATAAGCCTTATAAAAAATACTTTTCAGTATCCATTAGGTGTTACAATTTAAAAGGAAGCGGAAATAAATTGAAATATATAAGCGATACTGTTGAGCTACTTTCTAGCATAAAAGGAAACACTAGTGTGCCCCCTTCCCTTTTCCTTCCCCAATTCCACCCCAGCCAAGTCTACCAGGATTTGTCCTAGATCGCCTGAAGGTAGTTTAAAACCTACTGGAAACCATCTTACCTGAAAATAAAGTCAATGCAAATTGTCTTTTCAGAGTCATGAAGGATAAAGTGAAAGAAAGGGAATCCTTTGAGGAAGCAGCTGACAGCAGTCCTCAGTGTGAGCAGTCCTGTGAGGAGGAGGAAGAGGGAGAGAAGAGAAAAGCTGTCAAAACCTCCACCCAGGATGGCCAGTCCAGTGAGCTGGAGGATGAGGAGGAGGCAAGAGCCCGCCCTTACGCTGATCAGCCTTGCCATGCAGAGGAGGCTCTGTCCAGCCCCGCCTCTGACCAGCACCATGAAGAGGATGAGGAGAAGGAGGAGGAGGAGGAAGAGGAAGCAAAGGCAGGCCTGTCGCTTGGCCATTCCCAAGAGGAGGAGGACAATGATCAGTCAAGACCCAGGTCTCGGTCTGACCAGTCCCATGAGCGTGAAGAAGAAGGTCAGTCTGACCCTGAAGCTGAGGGTGCCTTCAGGTACGAGGATGAGGAATATGAAAATGATGATTCAGAAGAGAAACCCAGCGATGATGAAGCTGACTGAAAGGAAGGCAGACAGGAAGGCCTGGGGCTCAGGAACTTATTTCATTGCTGGCAGTGAAATAGACACCAAAGAAAAACTTGGTGCTTTGCTACCGATACAAAATTCTGTGAATTTAAACCTCTTAGCTTAACAGTCTTTCCACTGCAGAAATTTTGTCTATTTTCCTGTAAGAAAGGTCAAGTTATAATTTCCACCAAGAAAATTTAGTTTAATATTAATCTTTTTTATTCTAGTCTTCTGTGGCATGAGTGCACCTCTGTTCTTAAAATGAACTGCAACCACTGTTTAATAACAACATCTTGCATGCTGCACTGGTAAGTACTGAGGTCTTATGTCCAGCTCTTTCTACGTGCTGGCAAAGCCAGATGAGATTTTGGAGTAGTAATTTGCCATTATCAGTGCCTCCCAGTCTCAAACATTTCAGTACTTCTGGGGTCTGTTTCTGCAACATCTTCTAGGGTGGCAATAAATACACAAGGGTCTGTTGTGCAAGAGCTCTCCCTGAGTGTTTTTAGGAGAGCAGCTGCTAGGAAGACAACTTGTTGTGCAGTTAGACAGTGTGGCCAAATTAATCTGTTCAGTTCCTCCCGCCTCTTCCCACGGGGTTCATCTTCTGCCCACTTCAGAACTGGCTTGGTGATGGGTCAGATGAGTGCCAGGGCCAGAAAAGATTACTGCTTTTGGAGGAAACAAGGTGTTACATCAATTTACTTTGTACAACTAAAATATTAACAGTATTGCAGCTGCTCTCCTTATAGCTGAGAAAATGCCTAGAATACACTGAGAGGAGCCACTTACACTTTCACAGAGATTTTTAACACTTACAGACAACTAAGGTAGAAGAGTAAGTCAGTAGAATAATATGTTCTTGCTGCAGATCTTGTATTACTGTCTAACCAAGCCCCAAAACCGTTGTTTCAACTCCATTTTGTTTTGAAGAGTTCTTCCCGTGATCATGTAAAATCATTCTTCATAACATAACAACAAATGCTGACATTAATCTTCAAATTTCTTTATTGAGACAGTAAACACACTATAAAGACAGAATCTTACTACATCAGATAAAAACGTAGCCCTGCAACTCTAGTTGCACGAAAGTGTGGAAAGAAGTGCTTTAGTACGTTTTCTTACACACTTGCTGCTCAGGAGTTGAGCTACTACACAACAAAGAATACAAATGGAAGGTTTTAGGCTTTTGGGGGTTTTTTTGGTTTTGTTTTTTGTTTGTCTGGGGTTTTTGGGGGGTTCTGGGGGGGTTTTTTTGGCATCAGCAGCACCTTCTCTTCCTATTACTAGCTTTCTTGCTAACCTGCCGTATGCAATGTTAGGAAAGAATGCATCCAGATAATACCAGACCACAAACAAGGATTGCAAACAAGCTTTGTCAGGACAGAGTATAATGCGACATTGCACAGGTGCTTAAAACATGTTCACTGAATACTAAATGCGTTTGTTAAAACTACCAGGTTTGCAAAAGCATCTGCAATGACAAACAATAATGATTTTTATTTTTTTATTATTTTCTTCCATACTGCGTGCAACAGCACTAAATCTGTTATTATTTCTTCCTCCTGACTTGAGAAACTGTGTAACAATGTTTGGAAAATTTTTATCATTATTTCTTTTATTTATTTTTGAAGTGTGAGCATAACTAATATGAATTTGAAACTTATTTTTTTTACTTAAATAAACTAGCCATTGTATGTGTGTCATACATAAACATATTAATCATTCCTTCACAAGGAAAATCACAGTTTACGATCTCTAGTTATACCTGACAACCCCACAATACAAACTCCAGGTTGGTTTGCTTGTGCTTGTCAGTATTCTATAGTTCTGAAGAGTTGTACAATATGTTATTGAATTCGTAGTCACATATTACTCATATTTGTCTCTTTAGTAAATAATTTTTTTTGAAAGAAGGCAGAGGAGCTCTAAATTATGGTTTTCTCAAAGATTATTTTGAAGAGGTTTCAAATCGGAAAAAAAATCTTTTTAAGATCTGGTAGGACTCAACTAAGTGTTCTAAAAGAACATAAATACATAATTGTTGAACTTTTAAGATAGAGACTAAAAATTTTACTAAAACTCCTTTGAACTGGAAGGAGGTAGCAAAAACGATGCCTTTTTTTTTTTTAGGTTTTAGAAGGAGTTGGGGACCTGTGTATAACTTAGATTGAAGTTTTCACTGAATTTTTACTATATTAACCTTAATAAGAACAGAATTAATGAACACATGGATAAATGTGATATAACAAAGAAGAGTTAGTACAGCTTTTGGAGGTTAAGCCTCAACTTTCTTAGCATTTCTGAAAAAGTCAAGCAGAACCATGTGGACTAAGGGGATCCAGCTGATATGGTTTACCTAGATTTTCAGGAAGCATTTGACAATTTGCTATCAAAGGATCTTAAAGAAACCAACCTTATTGTAGGAGAATAAAGGTCTTAATGAATTACTAACCAATTAAAAGTTCAGGGAAGAAAAGGTCAACTTTCACAGTATAAATGCAGTTATCGGCAGACATTCAATGAGATCCAGACTGTTCAGCAAACTCTTCAGCATACTCAGAAGGAATCTGTAGTATCCATTCCAAAGAGTTTTCTGAGGCCACAGAGTTATTCGATGCTGTGAAAAAATGAAACTGACTGCAAAGAACATGCCGAAGGATCTTATGACACTGAATGATAGAAGAACAGATATAGTTCAGTTTTAGTAAGTGCAAATAAATGCATGAGAGGGTAAAAAATTTTCCTAAACTATACAATACTATATAGTGGGGAAAAAAAAAAGGCAATTCTATTTTGAATACTGCATGCAGTCCTGGTCCTCCCATCTTAAAAGGGATTTATTATGTAACTGGAAGAAGGCAACAAGAATGATCAAAGATAAAAGAACGGTTTTCATATAAGAAGGTACTTTGGTTTTCATATAACAATATGTACTAGGATTCTTTAATTTGGAAAAGATATGAGAGATCGAACTTTGAGATATTAAAGGAACCATTTATGGAAATCACTTCAAGCAGCACAGATTTTCAAAGTGGAAGAATAATGAAATTTAAGTAAAAAAACTGTTCAGAAATTGCATTACAAACAAGAAAAAGATAAGCGTTCCAATAAGGAATTAAAAAGGAAAGAAATAGCAAAGAAAAAATCACAGATGACAAGAAAAATAGGGAGAGACAGGTCAGGATGAATTAAACCTCATGAATCAAAGTATAGCACTGAAAAATTCTTCAAACAAAGAATGAGGCACATACACCACGCTGTCATGAGATGAACAATAAGCTGGCCTAAAACCCAAGTCATTATTTGACCTCTTTTTTTTTTTGGCAAGGAGGATGATTTAAAACGTAGACAAAACAGGAAGAAACTAATGGGATGATGGCACTGAAATGAAAATTACTGTATTTAAAGAAAAAAGCCAATAACTTCAACATGAAAATCCAAATCCAGGTGAAGCATTTTGGTAAATTACCAAGATGCAGAGTAGTACCACAGAAAGGATAGAATATCTAGTACTTTGTCAGAACTCAGAACATTTTGATGCAATTAACATGGAGGGGAAAAAAAAAAAGTAATTTGATTCACAAAAGATGATATAATAGAAGCATTTTAAGGTAAGAAGCTCATTAAAGGAGAAATGATGATGAATTATGCTTTCAGGGAAGCTACCTAGCAGGAGGGAGATGAATAGAAAAGTTTCTCACAGATTATTGAATATTCTGTCTGTAATATTTTAATGAACGGCCACAGCACAAAAGTAGAAACATGTTCAAAAATTTGCAAAGAAAATCAGAAAGGTGTATCCAAAAAAAGGATTAAAAATACCACATGGGAAGAAGAGGATAACTTTGCATGTAGACTGTAGTATTAAATAATAATTTTGAAGTGCAAGAATAACATTTCTTTAATGGGAATTCATCACCTGAAGCTGTAAGGAGAAAGACCCAGACGACTTGTGGAGCAACAGATACGGTACCACAAAATGTGATCATAAAAAAGGTCATTGAATCGAAGGATGTGGCAGGCACAATATTTCCAGCTGGATTGGGAGAACAGTACTTTTAAGTCCACAGATGCTACAGATCCCATTCTGGGTTTGTAAGTGATTCTCGTGGTACTGAATGTGAGCAATAGCCTTAGTTGGAAATTCTGTACTAAACTTCCCCCTGCTGTGTACCTGCTCACATCTGCCACAGGCTCCCACTTGGATAAGCTGTGGCCATATCCACCATGCTGGAGAAGGTTGATGTTACAGGCAGTCTGAAGGGCCAGCATTATCTCTTGGCTGCAATACACTAGCTTGCAAGTGTATATCATTTGTAGGGGGATCCACATCCCAGAAAAGGGATACAGATCCTGGAATTTTAGAGCTCACAGGCAGTGCAGTTGCTATGGAAAGGCTCTAATATCTGGCGAGCCCAGGCTGAAAATGGTTATAAGGTTGTAGGACCTACACGGTAATAAGCCAGCTGTGTTTACTGAAGTTTAGAGACACCAGAAACGGTATGGTTTTAGTAGTAGCAAATTCCACAGGAAAAGGAGTATCACTGCCAAGTAAACCAAATAGAAGTACAAGGCCCACAGAGAAATAAAAACTACTTTAAGTTACAGCCAGATGCAGTGCCCTGTGTGACTGTTCAGCACCCATGCCCATCTAACTTGCACTGAATACAGCCCTAAAATGTTAATATCGACAGGTTGCACATAAAGCCTACTTATATAGATTTCTAACTCTCTCTATATGTATTTATCTATATAATTATATATATTTCTGTGTTTTGAAGTAAGAAGCCAGAAGTTTTGGATATCGTGCTTTTTCTGGGTGCAATGCAACGTTGTGGTATTGTTCTCAGGGAAGTCAATAACAATTTTGAAAGCTAA
>VYZW01009011.1:6868-53359 GCA_013401315.1 Balaeniceps rex | reverse complement strand
ACATAGCTGTTTCAGGGGGTACATTTACCTAGAGCACAACTCTGACAATACCTGTAGCGCTGGAGAGCTCTGCAGGTTATGAAAGTGAAGGTGACTTGTTGCAACATCTCAACTCTCTAGATGAGGTTGATACTTTCCATGGCATCAAGGTCGTCCATTTTGCAATGGGGCAGGTTCAGTGACTGACTGCTGATCAGGCCTTGATCCTNGAGGTTAACATAGCTGTTTCAGGGGGTACATTTACCTAGAGCACAACTCTGACAATACCTGTAGCGCTGGAGAGCTCTGCAGGTTATGAAAGTGAAGGTGACTTGTTGCAACATCTCAACTCTCTAGATGAGGTTGATACTTTCCATGGCATCAAGGTCGTCCATTTTGCAATGGGGCAGGTTCAGTGACTGACTGCTGATCAGGCCTTGATCCTAGCTTGATAAAAGAGGGATACATGGCAGAAAAGCACTCAGCGACATGTCTCCAAGCACTCTTATTCCCAGCAAGACCCCTACCTTTGACTTTACAGGAACTGCAAGAATTCAGTTCTCAGGATTTGACTTGCCAGAGGAAAAAAATTATCCCACTCCCCTCAGTCACAGAGCAGTGTTGCCACCTGAAAACTCACAGCCCTGGAGAACATGGAAGCGTTAAGATGTCTTAATTGCTTCCCCCAGTGTTTTGCCAGGAAGAATACATCTTCAATACCAACAACAGCGTAGCGTTTCCCTTTACGCTGTAGCAAACGCAAAGTTCACATTGAGGGTGTATGCTTCTTCCGTAACGGGAACACTAAAAGGTCACATTAGTTATTTTTCACTGCACAAAGCTAAAAAGCTGATTCTATTCATTACTAATAGACATTAAGTGAAACCCTGTGCCCCCCGCAACTTCAGTGGTACAAAACCTGCCCCCTCTTCTTTTTTCATCTCTTCCAATACAGGAAACAAGCAACAAGCCACCTTTCTTTTATACATTTCAAAAGTCAAAACACTTCAGAGTAAGCATAGTAACTGGAAAGAAAACTGCTGTACACTGGCAGACATACATCAACACATCCACATTCCCTCTGATAAGCATCTTCTCATTTTCCAGAATCAAGATTTTTCCTTTTTCCCTTTCTTTGTCCTTTTGAGCTTGGACTTTAACTCTTCCATTTAAGAAAAACAGATTGCTGTGCTTCATGTTGGTCCTCTGGGTTTGCTCCGCCTCTCCATCCCAAGTTCCTTCCAGTCAGGCTCTTGAGTCCTCCATTTTAATTAACAAGCTGCCCTGGGTAGGGGGAAAAGACACAACATGCTCCATGCTCATTTTGAACAACAGCTTAAGTGTTCTCTGCTGAGCCTCAAGTGTTTGAGTGCTTATTTGAAAAAGTGAGGTGGAAGGCCAGGTCCTAGCAAGAGAAGTAAGTGCTTTGACTGAAACAGGGACCAGGATTTCACCCATATCTCCCTCAAGAGTCATTGTAAACAATGAAAATAAATGTTATGGCTGTGTGTTTTCCACAAGACACCAGAATCCCAGCCAGCTCTAGAAATTTGCTATATTAAAGCTGTGCATTATCTTGTCAACATGTAGAACTCTTCTTTAGCAAGTCCATTAATATTAATGAAATCATGTATACATTTCCCCATCCCTGTCCAAGTCCAATGCTAATTGCATTCTGAGAAGAAAGCTGTTGGCAGACACAGCATGCATCATGGCATAAGGCTGAGTGCTTCCCCTCTTCTCCAGCTATGCAGAATACAAGAGAGACCTATCTTTCTCCAGATATGCAGGAAAGTTTCATGCCCAGGGTCCTCTACATCTCTCAACTGCGGGCCACTGGAGACTGTAGCCCTTGACTAGCTCTCTTGCCGTCTCTCCATTAGGATTCCTTCCCAACTTCCCTGTTCCCCAGCACTGTAGGGGAATACTCTGGCCAAGAGGTATACTCATTTCCTGTATCATCTTAAGACCGCAATGCTGGATCCTCCTGCTGTGATGATTTAAAAGAATCTTCAAACCTCTGAATTCCTTTAGAAGAAACAGTTGTAAGCCTATGTTTAAAAATCCAAGACTGACTTTACACTTGCTCAAACCACTCCCTCAAGAAGCAACAGCAACATAAAGACTAGAGCTCACCTGCACTTGAATTCCTCCCAGCTGCTTAAAGGCATTATTGGTTCTGGCAAACGCTTCCTAGACAAGGAGAGCCTGGAGTTCATTCTAGTGTGTGGGTCACCACAAAGACATAAAGCTCATCAGCTTTTGAACAAATTAAATTTGTGGTCAGAGACAAAAATAACATTGGTGAATATCCAAGACAGACTGCCTTCATTCTCATAATGTATTTGGCCCACGGAAAAAATAGAATATGGAGTAGTGTGCTATTTAAGTGAACAGATATCAGGGAACTTTTAGGATGATGAAAAAACCTGGTTGTTTCAAAGCACCAATGTGCGGTGACTGTACATCGACAGCATTGTGAACAAAACAGTTTTCTTCAACCCCTCTATCAAAGATGTAAAGTTAGATGTCAGAACCACCTTATCAGGAGGTGCAGGACAGTAGATGCATTAGCAGAGGAAGGAATCAATTCAGTCAATAAAGGAATTGATACCTGTCTATAGTTAGAAAACACCTTTTACAGAACAAGCTGTTCTTCTGGATCATTGAGAAATAAAAGCATTTTATTGAGTTTCTAAATACACAGATACATGTATAATTAATATTGTCTAACTGCCAGATGTTAAGAGTGTTTTAGGATTTTAAATGTTCTCTTCTTTTGTTCTTCCCTTCTCAAGAGTGCATCTAACAGTTATGGGGAAAAGAATAGACATGTCAAAGAGTTATGAATACCCTGTATAATGAGCAGGTGGCTGGTATGCAAAGCTTGAAGTAGTAAGTATAGAGGTTACTCACTCACGGAACCTATTGAGCAGGAAAACAGGATTCAGCCTTCTCTTTCTGACCCACTGGTGTCTGGGAGGACCATGGCTCTCTGCCTTCTCCATCCATAAAGTGCAAATAACATTCATCCACATTCTGCCCAGTAGTCTCGTTGAGTATTAGGAAAAGCCTCACACATGCAGAAGTGCTAACTAGGACATCCTAGGAGAGAGACAGGGCTCTCTCTCATTGTCTCCCAGAAATCCAGCTTCTGCCCAGGACAGGCAGTGAGGCAAGAACATACATATTCACAGGCAGGATCATCTGCATCAGATCTCCCTGGCAGTGTTAGCAGAGTCTCACTGGGCTGGAAGACTGGCTGCCTTCAGAGCTTGGAGCAGTCTTCACGAGACAGGCCTGGAACACACTAGCAGCACAGGCTCTCCTGCCAGAGCCGGTTCCATACTTGCAGGCCATCCACTGAACGATGGTCAGCAAGCATGCTTCAGCAGAACTAAACCGACCTTCAAGTTTTTGAAGCGTATAAAAGAGGCGAAACAAATCAAAGGGTACTTCTACATCACCATCTCAGTCTGGATGCAGAGTACACTTGATGCAAATCTTCCAGTTGTCCATGCGGCTTGCACTGTGGTTCATATCACCAAGTAGTCTCAAAAAACACAAGTTGGATTCCTTTCAGATCAAATCAACAAAAAGATGCGTTCCCAGCCACCAGTGGGCGGCTGGTCCCAAGGACTAAAGAAGAGCTAGTCCAAAGTAAAACCCTTGAGACACGCGCAGAGCAAACATCAGGTTGTCGCACTGAGAGTTCCCCTCTCCAGTTTGCCACACCCGCTAATGGAGATGCAGGTAAAGCCTCCAAGTACAGACCAAGGACAGCGTGGGGGGCACCCAGCAAGTGGCAATCTCCTGATAGCAGTGACAGCCAGAGCGAGCAGGAGGTCCCACTTCTGGCAGAGGGCTCAAGGACAAGAATGTGGAAAGAAGGTGTAATGTAAGTGCAAAAAAAAAAAAAGGTTAAGCTTTACATTATCTACTTATTTTTCTCTCTTTAAGAAGTTCAAAGCAGGCACCAACTGGGCAGGAAGACTTACTTGGTGTTATGGATAAAATATTTTCTTAACAGTGTAAGAGCACACAATCATTCCACGAGGGAACATCTAACTTTGCACTTCACCTATTCCTTGAAAAATGTTTTATTAAGATGGGATTTACAGCATGACACAAACTAAGGAAACAGACTTGGAAGCTGCATGGCTTCCGTGGTGTATAGATTCACAATCTATACACCAAATCCATAGCTTAATTGGGAACAAAAGTCAGGGGCAGAGTTTTTAAAGCATTTAGAAGGCTTGTAGTCTGCAATCACCTATATGCTTTTGAAAACACCTCTCCAGCCTTACTAACCTTCCAGTAATATGTGAAGAAGTACGTGCACCCAGAAGTAGGTGTGGGTGCAACTGTACTCATTTCAGCATACCCTTGACACGATCCCTGCACCATTGCACTATGAGTATCACTTCTGAATTCTTGGAAAAAAAATTATAATTATGTTATAGTTTAATGGGGGAAAAAAGTCCACAAGGCAGGGAGTGAATTCCCCCCTCTAGGCAATAAAAATGTTCAAAATGCCTCACTTATGACTGGACGTTACTTACAGCCACATAAGTGCAAATGCCTGTATAATGCAAAAAGCATTAAAGAACATGGCCAAAGATCTCCTGAAACTAGTTCGCACAGAAAATAGAGTTCAAAGTACAGGCCTCCCTCTTTCCTTCTCCCTTTTCTGCCTGCTAGTCCCTCTATCAACTGCTCTCATTTCCAGAAAAATCAGCATCTTCCACATCAGAAGACAGGTATAAAGGCAAAAAGCAAAAATAACTCAATATTTTTGAAGATAAGATGAGGGAAACACTAGGATTTTTGTAACAGGTGAACATGGCCCACAGAATCAAAACAAAATAAAATAAAGATGCACAAACAGAATTGAGTTGATTTTTTTTTTTTTTTTTTTTTTACACGGTCTTGTTCTTCATGACTTACAGTCTCAAATTTACCTTGGTCTTATAGAGCTTTTATAAATCTCAGTTTGTACCAGTAAGAGTCAGAAATAGCAGTTTGAAGTGAACAGAATTACACTCTTCAAATGTAGCACAAGTGGCATGTCAGCGCGCATCCCTGCTTGCTATTTCTCGGGAGAACACAAAGTGTATTTACCAACCATAATTTGATTACAATTAGTCTAATGGCAAAAACTTTGGCTTTACCTTTCTTTCATTTGGAGTTTCAAGTAACCCCTTTTTTTTCCTTGGATTCTTCTGAGCAGAAAGCGCACAGGTTGTCTTCGATTAAAACAGAAATAGCAGAAGATCAATAAAGATTTTCATCAGAATAATCATCATAAAATCCAATACGTCTCATGGAACCATAATTTATGCTTTCCACAGAGATGATATTCTATTGGTAAAGTCAGTAAAAGATGTTCTTAATAAATAACTTTCAGTTACAAATTAAAATACAGCCTCATGAAAGCATCTGTCTGTAGAATTGGCCACATTATACAGACTGAGTGACATTACAGAAGTATTACTCATTAGATGGCGGGATTTTTTCAGAAAGCTTCACATCTGCTTCAGAACCACAATGAATTTAACCTAAATAAAAAGTAGCCTACTGTTATTTCCATACATGCTGTCACAGGATTATCAGAATCAAAGAGTCACTAGCATAACACCACAGCGTTGCATCAGTGTTTTGCAACACTATAAATCACCATTTAAGGGCTTTAACTGATATTTAACATTCAGTCTCCAACCCAGGGTGAGAAATACCCAATGTTATTTCCAGCTTCTGTCTTCGATCCAGTCACACTTCTTGCAACACACAGGGGAAGGACAGCATGTTATATCCAGTTCAACATTATGCAATTACAATAACCTTGCTCTCATCTCCAAACCCTTAAATGGCCAACTATTACTTACTAGCTAT
This sequence comes from Balaeniceps rex, assembly GCA_013401315.1. Classification (NCBI taxonomy): domain Eukaryota; kingdom Metazoa; phylum Chordata; class Aves; order Pelecaniformes; family Balaenicipitidae; genus Balaeniceps; species Balaeniceps rex. The sequence goes on along the minus strand of VYZW01009011.1, from coordinate 47,488 downwards.
GGGCCAATTAAGAGATGAGACTGGGAAAAAGCATTGTCTTAAAATAGCATTTAGGTGAGAGACCAAACTCCACACAGCTATAGAGAAAAGGAAGGATGCTAGGAATCCTACCAGGACAGCATTTTTTGCCTTCCTCATGGCTCTATCCATTTTTTAAAATCAACCGTGAGTTAGTAGTTATGTCATAAACATCAAACTTCTCTAGAACAGATAATTTCCCATGGAGCGGGGTAACAAGGCTCTGATTTTTACCACCTTTGCAGCTGCATACACTTAATACAAGGAAAAAACAGCAGCTTTAACTGTGTGGCATCATGTGAAAGCTCTAGTCAACAGTAGAGGCTCTAAGGCTGCCCTTTTGCAGTCCCGGGAAGAAAAAACCATCATATGCTTGCATACTGCCTACATTTATATGCATGAGAAATGCATACCTAACTCACTTTTCACTTGTGGTATTTTACAATTAGAAATAAAAGCAGTAGGGGTTAGAGAAAGTTGGGAGAAGTATTAATTTATATCTATTCATTTAGACCTACTCATAAGAAAATCAAATATTTTAGATTCCATACAAGTTGGGTGAGCTCACCTGGAAAAGCCACCTATCTACCATGAACATATAGGTTTTTCACGATCTGCCGCAAAAACATTGCCAGGAACATGGGAGGGGGAAAAAAAAAAAAAAATCTACATTTTTACCTGACAAGCAATATCTTGAATTAGGGAGGTCTTCATAGTTTGATTTTTGATCCATCTCACTTTACAGACATAGCTTCATACTCAAAAGAAGTGATAAAAAGCAGTCTCCAGGGGAGCTGAAAAAAAATAAAAGATGTGTGTAAGCTTTGATATTGACAAAGACTGTTCAACATAATTTCAGGGAATATAGAGCAAGAACACTTGCACTCTTTTCACATCCCTTCCAAGGGTTTGTCTTATAGGCTCACCCATATTAAAAAAAAAAAGCAATGGCAGCAGTAATGCTCACAACAGAAATGTGAGGATTAGCACACTAGGGAAACCATTTTGGAGTTGAGAATGCTACAGTGGAAAAGTATAAATTGTCTTATTATTTCTACAGCACTTACTAGAAAAGTATTAGCTAGCACAAGGAAAGGAGCACTTCTGCAGAGAAGAAAGTGAGTGTTTTGCCATGATCTTCAGTGGATCATCATCCAAGAACCAAGTTCTGCTTCCGTAAATAAGATAGCCCAAAAGCTCTGGTATTTCTGTGGGACTGCTCCTGACAGTACCCTGAGCGGGACTGGGCTCCTATTCACTTCTGTCCAAAAAAGATGCCAAATGAAATGTTTTTTCTGGAATCTTAATCCAAATTATCATTGCTGTATGGGAAAGGTTTGCATATGACAAAATTATCATGATTAATTGTATCTACATAGCAGAAGTACCTCATGACCACTGAGCCTGAAGCTGTGCTAGGAACTCCATAGTGTAAAAACAGTTCCCAAGAGTTTATAATCTAAGCAATCAAGGCAGAAAAAGCTACATTCTTATTACAAATAAGCCTTATAGGCACAGTGTAATATATTTTAATAAGAACTTATCTATGATTCCAAACTGATTTTATCCACTGATTTTATCAGTGCTTTTGCCTTCCAATTTAGAAAAATACTACAGTGTGACTAATTCCTCCCAGGGAAAAGAAAAGGAATTATGAACAGTACCTCTTAGTCAATGCTTTAGGATTTTATTAAAATTCCTGCTATTAGGGAAATGCCAAAGTCCAGATGCAAAACATACCTGCGGTCTCCTTATCACAATATGGTTTTCAGTAAACAAATATGCTTTTTAAGGCTTCTTTTAATATATTAAAAAAAATACATCCTTTAGGCCAGCAGTATCCTATATCAAACACTGAGGGGTATACTTCTACACGTGTAAAACTGCATTAGTAATTTTCTGTCCAGCTGTCTGACTTCAAAGACCTATGTGCAATTAGGGCCTTAAATGTGAAATTAAGGAATCTGAACAGATAAAATGAAGGATACATTACCTACAGTTCTGCAATCGAGGAGGAAATCAATGCACCTAATGTTTATAATAAGGTACAGAATTTCTACAGTCGGAAGTGGAAAGCTTGGAATTTCATTGAATAAAAATTCCTAACTATCTCAAGCTTGTATCCTCAATAAGAAGAGGATAAAAATGTAGGGAAGTGTCCAGACCAAACGGAATAAATAACCATGTTGAAAATAATAAACATTAGGTATTCAGAAGGCCAAAAGACATACTGACAATAAAATGATCAGTTTAGGTTGCTTTTTAAAGTGGTAAGGAAGTGTGATAATAAAAGACTTTCCAGTAGTAAAGATGGATTAGATCTCACAAAGCACACTAAAAAGAAGATAGAAATAAGTTCTTCACACTTTTAATAGACCAACTCGAGGAAAGTAGAATTGAAACTGGGGTGGGAGGAATAAAGCTAGGTAGAGATCAAAGACAAACAGTAAAAACAAACAGGTTTCAAGATAAAACCTCAAAATCCCACATGACCACCTACATTGAAAATGGTGGTAAGCGGGACAAAGGCCAGAGTGGTTCAGAAGAGTGAGAACACATACAGAGATTACCACTTCCCAGATAGAATCAAAACCTAAAGATCTTAATGTTTTTAAATGGAAATCTCCATCTCACTAGACTTCTAGAAGAACTGCCATATGAAGTTACAGATCCGGCAGTAAACAGTGGAAAATAATTTGGGGATAGTATCATGTGATGATAGCTGCAATTGTTGCATCTATACTTAAGTAGTGAAGGAAAACATGAAAGCCCACTGTGGATCTGTTAACCTAGCCTTGATGACATGCAAAGTCTAAAAGATATATACTTTTTTAAAAACAAACATACACAATTTCATAGGAAAAATGAGATTTAATGCAACACAGATTTGTAAGAGACCAGTTCTCTGCTAACCAGGCATTTGTCTTAGATTAGATCTACTTTATTACCTATATTTAGAAGAATCACTTTTCTTATCAGTCTGGACTTCAGAAGAGTACTTCATATGAGGAGTTAGATCAAATGGAGCTATTACTGTAGGATGGGACACAGCAAGCCAGGGAAGAGACAAAATGGAAAGCACTAGACTAAGGGAAGGTTGAAATTGATTTAATAACCTTTCAAATAAATAGTGGAGAGAGGGATGAAAAAGAAAAAGGAAAGAAAGAGTGCTAATGGCACAGGTCTGGGAAGACTCCAGAGCTAGAAGGTGGCAGTTTGTCCTCAAACTTCTAGTTGCTAATTTTTTTAGATTTGATACACAGTTGCCCAATATCACACAACCATTTAAGAACAAAGTTGGGAATAAAACAAATGAAAAAACACAATTCCCTGTCCCTTCTAAATGAGATTAATTGACAGATTTTTAACAGCATGTAGACACCTAACTTCTGCACCCTCAAAACACAAAGTCTAACCTTTCACAAAGCAGCTATGAGGCCACTCCCATTTACTCTATGGAAGTAGTCATTTAAAATGCTACAAATATGCCTTACAGGTCACTAGTTATTAGGAAGTAGAAGTATTTCCTATATTTTTCATTTATTGAATCTAAACACATGGGAGCCTGAAGGCCAGTGTTCCCAGACACTACAATGAAATAAGTTCAGTAAAAAACCTGTCCCCTAGAAATAAAATAGAAATCAGTGTTTCTGAAGTCCTGCCCAGATTCAATTTTATAGGCAGTGTTAAATTACATAAGTAAGAGTTCTGTTCAACACCTAATATTCCTGATTTAAACAAAATAAGATTTCAGTATTAATAACAATTACCGCTTCTCTGGAACGATGAAGTGTTAAAACACACACAAAAACCAAACTAGCATTTTGAAGTGCCATGAGAAGGGATTACATCATTACTACAGACCATCTGCTAGGAAGAGCACGGAGCAACAGATAAGCCAAAATCACTTCTGGCATAAAAGGATAGAGTTCCACTGACTTCAGGAAATTTATCCCAATGTTCCTGTACATTACAGATTAATAAAATGACAGACACTACAGACTAAGAGAGGTGAAGCAAGGTTAAAACCACAGAGATTGATATAGTGTACTCGTTTAAAGCAATTTATTCTTTTCACTACAAATATATTTGTAGATGCTAAAAATCAAGACTCTGACAGCTACTCACATAAGTCAATATGCTAAAAAAGTAGGATATTTCTGCAGAGATAAGAAAGAACATATGGTCCTTATTGCCAGCTAAGGGTGCCTTTTAAAACAATTTTCCTCAGCCTGATTTGCTTTACAATTACACTAAATCCTACCATGATTGCTCTCATAGAGCACTTACAGAATTTGGCTTCCCTTGAAGATGTATTTTTCCTTCCCCTAGTTACTGCCTTTATTATTGATTTCTAGATAATCCCTGCAGTTACTAGAAAAAGGTTTTGGCAAGTTTCCCTAGAGGCCTGCAGATGCCTATTACCCTTATCAATAGAGCATCCTTTCACCTCCTTAGCTACAATCCTCAGTTACTAACTGTTTGACTATGCATGTATTCTCTTCAGGGACCAGCAGGGAGAACATTTAATATCCTCTCACTAACAAACAAGAAAGGCAACAGCTGCTGGCCTCAGCAGAGGGTCTGCTCAGGGAACCTGTCCCAGAGAGAAGTCTGCCTGGACCCAGCTGCAGAGAACTAAGCAATTCCCCCTCCCCATGGCTATGAAAAATTTGGCCCATTTTGTCCTCTCCTTCTTGGAATGAGGCTATACTATTTGAAAAAACCTTTTAACCAATGTGGAAGAACTGTAATCAGAAAAATACTTTCATTAACATCTCTGACAGAGAGGTCATATCAGAGAAGGGAGGGGGTTCTTTTGTCAGAGAAATAACAGACTAAATATTCTGTTAACAAATAGAAATCACAGCCCTGAAGACAGCACTGCTAGCATGTAAGATGCTTTCTGAGAACTAATTGATTGGCTAAACTGAGAAAAAAGCTTAAAGAAACTTTTCTGAGCTATTAGCATAAGATTCGGAACTAAAACCTGGTTAGAGATGCCTGTGTTGTACGGGACTCGGACATGCCTGCTGCTCCAGCAACGGGGGTAACCAGAGGGGCTACTTACTACAGGGGGTTGCTACATGACTGTCACTGCCATTTTGGTTAGGTGAACAGCCACTATGGTTAAATTACTTATTTTGGTGTTTTGTATTTTGATATTTTTTTGGTGGTGGTGGTGCTGGTTTTGGTTTTGTTTGTTTTTTTTTTTTTAATTGAGAAAAACATCAACTGTGGAGATTTTTTTTTTTAAAGACAGAGAAGGAAGAATCAGATTATAGTCCCAAAATTTTCCTCCAAGTGAATACCAAATCTCAGAAACTACAAAGCAAATACAAGGATGCCAAGGCCTATTAAACATAATTCAAACATTTTTCCTTTTATTTTTGGAATCTGCAGTCCTCTTCAGAAGATGGGGCATTTACACTTCAGAGTGAAGACAGGGAGAGAAAGACTGAGTCGGTACAGAGCTCCTTTGAAGAAAGGAGTCATGCCTTATCTCCAAAACTAGGTAACAGGCTCCTTTAAAAGGAGCTGTGCTCTCCTTAGTCTCCAAGTGCTCCAGCTGCCACTCAGGAAAAGGGACAGAAATGCTCAGGGTTAAAAGCTTCTCCCCTCCCTCCAACCCAAGCAATCAGGAGATGAGATGACATAAACTCAAACTATGGCCCTAAGCCAGCCCCTTAAAAGGAAGCCAGAAGTGTTTAAGGAAGAAGATCGCTGGTGCTAGGATCTGGCTGCTGCCCGTCTCTCTCCGACAGCAGTCGCTGCAATCCCAGGGCTGTAGAAACTGCTCTCTACTGCAGGGAAAAAGGAGTGTCAGGCTGCTCTCATATTGGGCGGATCTAACACTCTCTATCAGTAATTTTGCTGGCTATGTTCTTGTCCCAGCTTGCTCAGGTCCAGCAAGGCTGGTACAGAGCTGGATTAGAGTTGAGCAAATACGCTTGCAATTCAGGGCTTCTGCTTTCGTTCCGAGAAGAGGAAAACTGCATGAGTACAGCCAAGTGTGGGCTGCTCTGTCCGATAATGAGTGATTAGAGTTGAGTGTAATGGAAAATGGAAGCCTTTTGGTTTGGGGCTAATTGATTGATTCATGTCCATTAAATAGGTGCTAATCACATGCCCAACAGGTTTTGCCCCTTAACTACCACAGTAGCCCACTGTAGGATAAATATTCACATTACTTAATTGTTACCACAACTGCACGTAGTTACCTGGTGATAGTACATGCAAGTGGCCAAGGGCTGAGCAGAACCACCCAAACTAGCTGGTCACTGAGAAGCTGTCACCCAGGACTGAGCCAGCCGACAAAGTCAGTGGAATTCCTACTGCTGCTTCTCTGTGGATTCACATGAAAAGGGAGGGGGGGGGGGGAACCTAAACCCCAAACAACCCAAACCAAAGCCAAAAAAAGAAAACCAAACAGTCCAGGAGATCAAACAGGTATTTTTCCCCACAGTAAAAGTCTTTGTTAAATTATTAAAAAAAAGAACTAAGCATTTGACAAGAGATTGAAACAACAAAATACTCACTGGTGCATGGAGATGTTTTTGACTAAGTCCAGTGGAGTTTTGTTTTCTACACAAGATATAAACCTCTGGCACTCTGGGGATTAGAAACAGAAAGGCCGACAGATTTAACTCTTGCAGCGCAAGTGGTTTCACTATAACATGATACCAATACGGTAAAACTGAAACCTGATCACAGTGTGACTTTCATACATTAGAATGTGAATCCCATTACTACTGTTAAAGGAGAAGCCGCTGCCCGAGCATTCACACACCACCCAGGGAGTCCCACACACACCATCCGAGACTAACTGCTAGGACTGGAGTCCCTTCGCAGCGGGCAGCTCCAACAGAGCCCACGGGTGCCCCTTCTTGACTCCTTGCTCCTTTCTCTGTCTCCAGGCAGGCTGTTCCTTTTCTTACTTCAACGGATGCCGCTTCTGCTGACAGTTGTGGCTACCTTATCTTTCTAGTTTGCACCGGTTTCGGGGGCCTTCCTTCATGTAGCTAAGTAAAAGTTCAGTATACAGTCAGCATATCTAGGTGAAAGCTCACAGCTTGCGACCTAAGGCTTTAGCAAGCCTTGCTACTAATGCTCTGTATTGGATTCCGTTTGAGCTAGAGAGTGACTACAGCACTACCACATACTCTAACTTTAAACACCGATAATTAAAGTGACAATTCATTTCTATAGCATATCTGTTAAGAAAGTCTCATATGAGAAGAGACTTTTGGTTTATTTATAGGAAAAACAGCTGTTTTCTGCGTTCCATGACCTAGGCTGAGGTCTGCTCCAAGTCCTGCATGTACCGAGACAGCCCGGGTACAGAGTTACCTTGTGTGGAAGCAAAATGTGGATCTCCTTTCCAAAGCAGTGAATGGTCCCTTTTTCACTGTGTGCTGACACCTCCTACGGAACATAGCTTTACAGGTGATTTTTCTTTAATCACAAGCAAAGCGATAATTTTGGATGGTGGTGGCAGACTAACCCAGGTCTGGAACTTAGGTTAGTTCATTTTAGAAAACAAAGTAAAGAGAGACCTTTCACAGCTGCTTTCCTCTCAATTTCCCTCCTGAAATGCTCATTAAATATATAACAAGCAAAAGCAAATAACAGCCTGCAGCCAAATCAGCCCATTCATCTAGATAAGATGAAGATATGTTCCTCATCTACACACTGAAATGATTCCTCTCATATCACCCATGTACCCAGATGCAGTAATTTTCTACTACTGCTCACTTTCATCTACCCTACTACATTGTTAGGCGCAGCACATCCTGCTGTGCATCTGCCACTTTGTAACTGAAGTATCAAGTATTACGTACCTTGTTAGTTAACATCGGGTACGTGAACATGTATAGTGCAAATATGCAAAAAAAACCCCATATTGTTGCATATACAAGTACCTCCTTGGAAAGATCCACAAGTGATGAGGACTTTTTCATGTTATCTGTATTTGTTCTCAAGCGATAATATTCATTGCAACTAGAAGTTTCCAGCTCTGTCTAAACATTTATTCTTATATGGATTCACGCTCTTAAATCTTAGCATTGAGATAGTATACACTTCGCCCTTTTATATTTTTAAGTTAATATCCTTTTAGAGGAGTTTTGCATCGTTCAGATTCGTTATAGCTTTTCTCTCTTAAAATCCACTTCATTTGATACAGCTGCCCCTTTCTTAATTTTTTTAAAATATATAAATTGGGGGTGTGTCCTGTTCTGACACCATTATCAACATTTTGCCAAGCAGCAGCCAATATCCGCAATCTTGCCACCAGTCTCATGCTGGAGGAGAAATCAATGACATATTCTAGATTGCTTTGCTTTATAGGCACGCAGACTACAGAAAGTCAAATAAACATAAGCAAGCAATTCCTTCTCCCAAGAATTCCAGTCCAGTATCTTTGCCTGGTTCCCAAAGGCCAAACGTGAATCAAGAAAGACTCAAAGATCAAGGCGGAGAATAAGACTTCCTACTGCTTACAGAGTTTCAGACGGAACCTCTACACAGTCATGAATAACCCCAAATGAACTGTCAGCACAATATGTCTTCCCAAAACAGAACATTTACGCACATACTAAGTAAAAGAATGTAAAAGACTGGTTGCTGGCCGTCGTAATTTGGACTCTCCAAATAAATTTGGCAATATTTGTCAATCCAGTTAAATCTGCTTTGTAGTTTACAGGGGCACATAAAACTCATACAAAGAAGCACAAAATGATACATGCACACATTCAGGTATTAACACAGCTTTAAGTGATCAGTTTAATTAAACCAGGCAAGTTTAAGCACATACAAGCCCTGCAGTATATTTCTACTGAACACGTATTAAAAAAAGATTGGGGGGGGGAAATAAACACTAAGTTTTAACTCTTTTCTTCCCCCTTCATTGCCCAAACAGACTCATCCTGCTGCTCAGATGGTACACATGTTTTGTGCTGAGCCATATAGACATTGCAAAGTAGCTGCTGGATGGGTTTGCTGTAGGCCTTTTTCCTACGAGATGTAGTATCTTCCTACATGTAGCCAGCACAGCCTTCACTACTACTCCCAGCCTTCTTGCTTTGACAGCCAGCAGGTTCTTTAACTACTGGCTGGGCTAAGCCTGTACTAAATTGAGCTGTAGACTGAAGCAGTCCCCAGCTGGCTCCAGGACCGATACAGCATGCAGATGATTTGACAGCCAACTTTTCACAGCCCTCCCCTTATGTTCTGAGTAACTCTTCTCTGCTGAGCATAACCCATGTGAAGCGTAGGATGTGGCCCCAAGGTTTGTAAATCTCAGTCTAATCATACGTAGTATATCCAAACAGGAGCTCTGTATGTCTTTGCCTTCTCTTTGTTTTCTCTGCTTTCTCAAAAGCTGTAACCAACTACTTGGCTCTTTTTTCATGCAAGGCTGCCAGCTTTTATAAACAGACCCAAAACCTGGCAATCAGTATGCAGAATTCTGGTTGCAATATCCCTGCTTTGCTGCCTATTTTTGTAGACACTTATTTCCAGTGCTTGCAAGCCAAGGGTATTTTCCTTTGGTTAACTATTCCATCTTAAAGGGAAGATAAGATAAATTCCTTTAGAAAAGATTCCAGCTATCCCTCAGGTGATTTGTACTACATGAAAGAGACTTAAAAAGAAAATTTTTCTCTCTGTCGTTGCCAGATTTGCAAGTCAGTATTCTCCAGACAAAAAACATGCTAGTTTATTCAGTTCTCTTATCTTCCTCCTTTCACTCTCTGAACTGATACAAGGCATGCCAAGTTCACTGTGCTTCCCTAATGCTGCACTGCTGTTCACCTACTCTTCCAAAGCGAAGATTATCTACATCTATTTAGCAAGATGGCTTTTAAAAATAGGAACACAAAATCCAGTGCTGAGTTCAGGATAATTATGGGAGATACAGCAGGTGCAAGTATTGTCTTACACAGCATTTTCTGATGATACGACAAAGAAAAACTAATTGCAAAGGGCTTATAGAGGGACTTTTCAGGGTACTTCTGTCGTACAGCTTTTGAGAACTAGAGTAAACAGCCTACTGTAAACGAGTTTGGCCAAGCTAGTAAGTGGAAGAGTAGTTTCCAAGTGATGTTCAGCCTGCTTGATAAGCCAGCCAGCATTTTTCGCTCCAAAATCCACCAGGCTCCTGTCAGATTTGCATCACAGAGCACTTGGCCCAGACTCAGAGCATTTGGGCTCCTAATTTCTCCCAGGTCTAGGAGTCAGGACCTTAATTCTTTTGCTGAGGCAAGTGCTAGGTCTTTGCTACAAGATCTTCAAAATCTACTGCTTTAGTCACTGCCTGAAGGCAGCCAGCCAGCCAGGAGCAATGCCATAAGCTTTTTTTTTTTTAGCATGACATACCATAGGAAGGACTAAGAGTTCCCATGACGGATCTACCATTCAAAGGGAAACTATCACCATTTCACACCGGCACCCCAAGTCTGTAAGTTCATCCCAGTGTTTTCCGGATATGGCAACCAAAATCCCTTTCACCCTATGAATACTAGAAAATGTTTTTGATTCAGTGTCACAAGGCCAAATTATACCAGACAAGACCGAGCTTTCTGAAGAGGGCCAGGAAGGTGTCCGTGCCTCCTCAGTTGCACGTTTGTCCCCAGACTTCCCACTTTCATCCATTTCTTGCTGTCACAGAATTCCCAGTTGAAGACAGGGAATTTAAAGACAGCAGAAGTTCGATAAGTGGAAATAAATTCAGAGAGAACACACCTCAATTTAATCTGTGATTTACTAAAATTTGGAGTTGGGACCAGACACATAGCCTTACATGCATACATAGCCCTGTATTTTGATTGTGTGATGATTCCAGAAATCAGCTCATGGTGTTTATACTCTAAAATATCATGGAATAGCTTTTCTGGATGAGAAATATGTTACTGTTTAATTTGGATTTTTTTTCCCTCTTGCCTGATGCTGAATACATAAGAGTTATTTGGAGATCAGCTTTTAATTTTCCAGCACAAGAATTTTTCTGTATTATTGAATTCAACACATTAATGTGGTAGTTGGTTGATCCTGTTGAACCTATTTCAAATCCAGCCAAAGTCAGCCTAAAAATTTATCTACTTTGCAGTTAGTTTTACACATCCATTGGATTTTTCTGTTCAACAGCAGAAGCACTGGGGAACATGTTTCTTCTATGCAGAGGCAGACACAAGCTTTTGACATAAGGTAGGGATGCAACCTCCTCTTTTAATGAAAAGACAGGATCCAATTTTATATTTAAGTGCTGTCCATTTGATGGGTATGCAAGTTCCATCAGTAGCAGGTGCACAGACTGGGAACCCTATCTGTTTCAATCCTGACAGGATTTCTGGTATATCCACTATCTTTGATCAGATACCCCTACAACTCATTTATTTCCAGTGCTGCAAAGCTGTAGCTCAACAAGCCATGCTTAAACCTTTCCACTTCCAGCTGATGCTCTCTTGACTGGTAACTCTCCACGCCATTCATCTTTCTCAGAGAGGAAGCACTCTGTCTTTGCTACAGCCAGATGTAATCCAGTCCTTTTATGCCAGCTGTTGTGCTGGCTGTACTGCTTACCTGATATCCCTCCAGGGAGCTAGTTCAGGAACTAAATGGTCAGAAACAAGTCCCACAAGAACTTTTCTGCCAGTTAGCTCGCTACACTCTCTCACCCTTCTTCCAGAGCTAGCACAAGGCAGGGGAAGAGCCCTCTCAGGAGCAGTTAGCCATCCACATATCTATATATAGCTATCATGTGAAATTTAATCTCATAATGTGGAAGCACTCATACCCCACACCACCCTTCAGAGGGTCATCTACCACCTTCAAAAGGCAATACACTAGATAAAGTCACCTTAGGCATTCTCTCATGCGCATCTTAACTTTTGTCCTGTCTTGGTGTGCGCTACAAAGAACACTAGTGCTGAAAATATTTGAGTGTGCTTCATAGGTGCTATTGAATTTTTTACGCTGTTCAAAAGGCTCAGATAGCAATAAGCAGCAAAAGGCTCCTGGTTGAAAAAAGAAACCTGAGAAAGGGAAAATGATTGCCTACTGAAGTGTGAAAGATTTTTACTGTAAAATAATAAAGGTGTCATTTCCAAGTTACAGAATAGTACTTCAGAATGTAGTATAAATGCTATAAAAGACTACTAGAAAGAAAAAAAAAAAACCAGAAGTTTTCCCAAGTGTCAACAGTGAATATAAGTCATTCATACAGCTCTTCCTTCTAACCTCTCCCTTAGTTTTATTTGCAAAGACCTCAAAAACCTCCTAGCTTCAACATTTTGGGAACAGGCATCTTATGTATCATAGCACAATAAAACACCAAATCTGAATCAAGCCATTTATTTTACTATCAGGTACGACAATGCTACAAGCTAACAATTTAGAAGCAAGTTTTGGAACTAAGACAATGCCTATTTGTAAGCAATTATTAAATATAACCTAATTATGTAATTGTTTCCACAGCTTTCTGGAGTGCAATCTGTCTTCCTAGACTATTTTTTTCCCTCCAAACTGTATCAACTAGTAGGAAGTTTCTTAGTGTCATCTTTCAAGCTAAACAAAATGCACCAAAATGGTTTCAAACTACAAATTCATTTTCTTTAATGACAGAATGATTTAGGCGCATCAGTGATTTTCTGATTCCTTGTGCTTAAAATATTCTGTTGAACTACTCAGAATTCAAGAAGTTTTAGAGATGCTGTATTTACTAATGCTGACACAAAGGCAAAAAGCCAAAGCTGCCTCCTCTAGACTTCAGAAGGTCAAACAAGAATAAATGCAGCCAAGAATTAGCCCAGAAATTTGGAACTGGAAGATGTGCAATCAAATCTTAGCCTCATTATAGTCATTATAACAAAACTCCCATCGAATGTCTTCAGTGGGTACAGGGTGTTCATCTTTCCTCCAAAAACATCCTGCTTCAGGCACTAAACACTCACATTTCCAGTGCTGCAAAATACTGGATCGCAAATCGAGCAAAGCAAATTACTAAATACTTTTGCAGGACTGCTCTGCTTAATGTTGGCAGCCAGCATGCCTGGAGTGTCAGAGATTTCTCACTCTTTCATTTCCTTATTTGACTTTGCTGACCCCAATTGCGATACGGTGAATCACATCTTGTCCTCAGGCACTCCACTTCTACCCAGTCCTTATTCTCAGAGTCCTCCCCACTGAGGCTGAGGGATTTATTTAGAGGCACAAGAGACTTCAAAGGGGTTTGCACCTTTCTAATAAAAAAGAGATTCACTGTAACCTGCGGGTAATCTCTGATCAGCAAGACAATTCTCCTAAAGTTCCTTGCCGGCTTCACAGCCTACTTGTGCTGTGAACTTGATTGATTATTTTGTTGGCAACCTGAAACTTTGTATAATTAGCAGTTCTACTCAGCTATTAAGACAGCCAATGGACAGAACTGACCCCAAGAACGTATCAGAGTCCAGTTTCAAGAGAACTCACAATTGTTACTGCTAGTCCATCAACAACAAATACAGAATGTGAACTTAACATGCATGTTATTGAAATAACCTGTTAAGCGTTAGTATACAGGCAGCAATCAGTGGCTTAAGCGATATTTTCTCCTTCTAACACATCTAGTGGAAGCTTGAAATTATTTTGCTAGCTAGACAGAGAGGCCTCTCTTGTGTTTAAAAATAGCAGTAAAAGAAAAATACTTTGAGTCCTCAGCACCAAGTGCTTAAGGTTGTTTACAAATAATTGATAAAGCCTAACAACCCAGCATGATACCTTTCTATTATTTCCAAGCAGTTAATGCCAACACTTTCAGAAGCAGCTTTTTTTTGGTGCATTTCTTTCATCCAGCTTTTACAATCCATTGTTATTACTTGTTCTAGACACTTAAACAGAAGTGACATGTATGCAAAAAAGATTAGCCATGTAAAGTTAGGTGTTCAAAGCAAGGGGATCCCTCTGAAATTTTGGATGTAAAGGACCAGCACAAGCTCACAGAGCTATTTAGTATCCTTACTGTTGGATTTTCAAAATACTATTATTCTGCTCCTCTATTCTATAGTGCCTACTACACCATAAACACTCAAACTAACAACTGACAGTATAAAGTATTTCCCAAAACAGGTGTTACTTCAACTATTCAAAATTCCTTTAAAGACTATCCAAATGCAACTCTCCGCTTTAAAACAAAAAAATGTTTTTCAGAAGTGCTTCAGCTGACAACGGGAGAATGATGTCCCTCCAAAGGGGATTCAGCCTTTCAGCAGATGGTGTTTAGTTAAAACACAGCAGGAAGGACAACATATGTAATGATCTTTACTTTGTTGCCTTCCTTCTTACAAAACATCGGTCCTATCTAAAAGGGCACAGTCAGATTTGCACAAAAGGCTTAATACCTCACATTAAACTAGGATAAATTATACTGCCTGCCAAGCAGCCACAGACAAAGGAAGTTTGCGCAATGGATATCACCAAACAAAACCAAAAGGGCGTGCTGTCAAATTGCTGCCCTCGTTCTGGAAGGGAGAGCAGTGTGGATGGCAGTTTCTCCAAACTCACTCTCAGCAGAGGCCCAGTACAAAACACACTGAGGCCATGGGAAAGGATCCCAAGGCCTTGGATCAATCCTACGAAACTCTGAATTATGGAGGAGTTGTTGGACCATTACTTCAGTTAAACGCCAGTGCCAGGTAAATGCTCCCAGGCTGTTGTGGTGACTCCTCACCTGCAACAAGCTCTGCCAGAAAGAGTGAAGAGAGGACTGATTTGCTTCCACAGCCACATGATGTTAGAGGGGGAATCCCTCCCTGTGCCTGCAGAGGTATCCCCATACCCTATCCTCGTGCTCAATTAAACAGCAAACACGCCTTACTTATTGTGCTATTAAGAAACAAAATGACAACATTCATGCAGCCTAAACCAGAGCAACATCTGTAATTTGTGGCATTTCAAAACAAGGTACCTATTGCCAGATTCAAAGGTGCTGAGCTATGTGGCAGGGAGCAGGAGCCAAGCAACCCTGGCACTCTGGAGTGCAGCGCCATGGGGGGAGGAAATCTATGCAGGGCAGCCCATCCCTCTATGCCAGAGCTGCTGCAGGTGAGAGGGGTAAATTTTCCTTTCTAGGGTCGTCCAGGGGAGTGAGGGCATTAACTCAAAAGCAGAGAGGTTAAATAACTTGTTTGTGACTTGACAATTCAGTAGGACAGCCAGACCAACATCACACCCATTACCCTATTCTGCTGCAACACCTGCTTGTGACAAGATGATATATATTGCAAGTTACGATGAGAATTGTTTGCATTATCCTTGCCAAATTAAAAAAAAAAAAAAAGACAGAGTGCAAAGTGAGTTGTCCCTGATAAGAAAAATAAATCTCTCAAAGGTGGACATTTCAAGGCCTGCATTCTCACATCACCACCCTGGTTTCTGGAATAAATGTCTTGGTGTATCAAAGAAGCATTTCCTTAAGGCACTGTACCAGCAGTCACCAGCACGTCTACTGTGTGAACCACGGACTCTGACAAAGAGGAGGTATAGCAGGCAGAAGACAGTGCACACCATTTTGTATGGGACGCTAACAAGTAAGAGCTGGTCACGTCCTTGTTCTGAAGCAGACAGGATCTTAAACTGCACACGTGTCCTCAGAGTATTATACTTTTTAGCTCCAAAAAAGAAAGCAACTGACATATATGCTTGTCAGCAGTTTCAATGCAAAAAGACTTGAGAATGCTATGAGCAACTAAACCAAATGATACAGAATTACTGCAAGCATATGAAAATGTGGACACTCTAGCATTGGTGTAAATCTCCTAATTCAGATCTTTCTTCACCTGAGTAAAGCCTGCCTAACAGTTAGTAATGAACCAAAAACATTTCAAGGTTTCTCCCTCCCAACTGTTGCTTTAACAGTGGTAGACAAACATCCATTTAAGCTATATTGCTAGCAAATATACTTTTCCCAGATCCTCTGCTTATTTTCTGAATAACCTCTTAAAAACAAACAAACAGAAAGGAGGACTACATTTTAAGGATGAATAAGTAAGCCATTATTATTATTATAGTGTTCTCATATCCCACTGATGAGTGTAAAAGCCAAATAATTTCCATGGAGGAGGAAGAGAACTAATAATACACTTTTCAGCACTTACCATAAACATAATTTTTATTGTAGTGATGGAGAAAAGCAGCAGATTTCAGAGTTGATAATGAGAGGCAATTTTAAAATCTGTTTTAAAAAGAGGTGATGTACACAGATATTTGTATTTGCAAGCCCCTCCACATTAGCATCAAGTTTCTCCACTCAAAAAAAGCAGATCCATTTCCCTAACTCATCTTCACTGTGCTTTTGCATACTTGCTCATCAAAGGCCAGTAACATTTCCACTGGGCGTAGAGTTGCAAGTAAAAGACATTTGTCTGATCTGGCCTAGGTTCATGATTAAAGTAAAGTAAGGATTTTTGGAACAGTCTCTTTGTGAAACCACATAAAAGGGACATTCCCATTTGCTTTCAGATTTAACCAGGGATCTAACTGGAGCAAAGGGAATTTTCAAAGACTGGCCCCATTGCCACTAAGGAAGAAAATGGACTGGCTATCACTCTGCAGTTCAAGATGCTACGAAGCTGAGCAATAAGAACAGGAGTAGTGTATCTGCAGGAAGAGCTGGAGGCCAAGTGCAACTAAAACTAGTTCTAACCCACCCATTCCTCCCACAATTGCACCTTTCATGGAAGGTCCTGTGGAATAAGGAAGAAAACAGCAGGGAAAAACAGATGCCAAGAAAATAAAAACATATAGACATATTCTTACTTTTCAAGCATTCCACCACACAACATAGCTAAAAAAACCCCATACCTCACCTCCACTGCAGCTCTTCCTACCAAATGCAATCACAAGTCTTTTACCTTCACAAAGATTAATTGTGCAGCACAGCTAGAGTCTGAAATCACAGCATCCTCACATCCAGGGGTCCCTATGCTTACCACTGAACTATGCAACAGGCTGATTGTCCTGTCCCTCCTCCCGAGCAGTCTGAAGGCAGCAAAGATCTGTGTAAACTCCTACAATAAACGCAACTGCCTCATTACAGGCTTGGTAAATGATAGATTGATGGAATGGTAGAGACAAAACCAGGAGTAATAGTTATAGAAAAGTGTCAGGAAAAATAAATCTCAACAGAAAAAAGGTTGGGTTTTGAAAGCAATTATGAACTAATTTCAAATCTTCTCACCCAGCAATTTCTGATATAGTTGTATCAATGATAGCTGCAAATATTTGGAGAATGAAAATCACACATCTTTAATAAAATTTATATGCATGGGTACTCACCAAGGAACAATCAGAAGAACACTGAAAGTACGGGGTCTGTCTTTGACAGATCTATCCAAACAAGGACAGCAGTTAATTAAAAAAATATACATCCCTCACTGGAATAAGCATTGCTCCCTGCAAACAGAAACAGGGCTCAATGTGGACAGCAAGACCCAATTGCTGCCAGCTGCAGAGTTTTGCAGCTACTGGCAGGGCAAGGATGGCAGGCAGCAAACAGGGCTAGGACACGCTGCAGCCCCCAAGAAAAGGCAAAGACCTGGGGCTGCTGGCCCTGTATGGAGGTGAGGGGGAATTCATCCAGCAACATGTGAGCCCCCCTCTCCAGTTATCACCCCCTCACTCCCCAGAGCTGATCCCCTGCCTCACCTGGCCAGGAATGTTCCTGGGACAGTGGGATAACTTACAGGTCCTCCTTGTACCCACCATATGCAGTGACAGGGAAAAGCACAGGGGCAGTGTCAGACCTCTTGACAAAGCCCTCCCCAAGCATGCCCAGCTACTGGCATTTGGGAACCAGACCACCCTGCACCTACGGCTGCGGCCCAGGGCGCCATGGGGACAGAGGAGGCAAAAGGGAATAGAGATGGAATGAGACAGAACTGGGAAAGATTGACCAAAAAAAGAAAAGGAGGGAAAAAGAATACTTTGAAGAGAAAAAACATGTGAAAGAGCAAAATCAAAAACATGACTACCATAAAGCAAACAAGAAACTGAGGGGAGAGGGGAAGAAACATAAGGATGAGTGAAAATGCAGACTCTGGAAAAGACCAGAGCACCACAAAAAGGAAATAGTAGATCAGAGAACAGAGAAAGAACAGACACAGGGAGGTAATGCTTTTGTTCAAATTCTACTGAAAGTTTGGTTTTCTACAATGACCTTGATTGTTGGTTGGTTTAGTTGCTCTAGCAAAACAAAAACAAACCAGGAAATTCCACAGTTCCCTGAATCAAAAAAATGTGCGGAAGAAAAGGGAAATGACAAACATTTGAATGATTTTGGCAGAAATTCAAGTGGAAAAATTTGACGTTTTCATTTTTAGGAACAATTACTTTCTTTTAAATTCTCTTTGAGAGATTTTTCTTATTGGTGCTTTATTTCAATTGTTTGCTGGGTGAACATCTTGCATTGTCATATTTGATCATAACACTAGGGCTTTTTATTACTTAAAACAGTTGTTAATACTGTAACAGTAGTTGTGTTTCAGTACTTGGTAACTTAAAACTTCAAAATCTCAATGAACTCCATCCAACTCCATCATGTTGAATGCATGACAGCATCTGTCAGCCTGAATTAATTTAGAACGAGGCAACACTGACTTTAAGAAGTTTATACACAGGGCATGGTACACACTCAGGCAAACAGCATGGAGCACACTTTCAAATATATTTGACTGGACAAGCACATAAACCACCACAGAATCATAGAATATGGAAGGGACCCACAAGGATCATCAAGTTCAAATCCCTGCTCCTCGCAGGACTACCTAAAACTAAACCATATGACTAAGAGCATCGTCCAGATGCTCGTTGAACTGACAAGCTTGGTGCTGTGGCCACCTCCCTGGAGAGCCTGTTCCAGGGATTGACCACCCTCTCAGTGAAGAACCTTTTCCTAATGTCCAATAACATTACAATATTTTTTTTCCCTTTAATCTGAATCAAAGACAAAAGTCGACAATATTGTGCCTGAGGTTTTGCAAATGCAAAACTCAAGAAAGCAAACATCAACAATCAGAATTTGTCTTTAATACATAGGTATAGAAAATAACATTTTGTATCTGTGTATGTATGCATCTATGCATACAACTAGGTGTGGTATGCACAGAAAGTGCATACCACACCTAGTCCTAAGCTTTTCAAAGAAGGAAACAGTGCCTTTGTAAATAACAAACGTTTCTTTTACTGTTTTATAAAATCTAAACTACAATGTTATCTCTTACAACTGCTAGCATCGTTTTTTTATATAAGCAACTATTTTAGCTATTTAAGTGTGTGATCATGCTGATCATAATATGCTAGGAAATGCACTGAAAAATATCAAAGTAAAACTAATTACCTCTTAATAACGAGGCCTCTTCCCATCACCAACTGTTGATGTTTCCTTGAGGACTGTGCAGGTGGAAGCTTAATTTGGTTGCATAACATTCAAGGCCACATTTTTTTGTGCACTAAGAGCACCTATTGACTTCAAACAGAACAACAGGACCTAAAACAGGGCACAAAACATGGAGAGCACAGAAGACTCAAAACCTGTGCAAAACAGTGTCGGTTGATTTAAATGTAACAAGCAATATTACCGCATAATACTTGATGACTGGCAAGAAAGAAAATACTACTGTAAGAAAGTGTCCTGTATTCCTCCTTGGTGCATAAACTCTTCAGTACTTTAAGCACAACCCTGAAGAAAACTATGAACTATGGATCTCTGCTCAAGTGTATACATCTGTCTTAGCACTGTCATCATAGGGTTGGCTTCACATACAATAAGTCAAAAAGTGTTGTTACGTGTGAGTTTCACAAGAGATACATTTCATGAGCATTATTTTTTAAGCTTGCATGATGATCAGTCTTGCACACTGTGACCCCAACACTAGGGAATTGTGCCTTTTTTATTCTTGCCAATGAGATATGCAAGAGAACAAAAAAATGTTTCTCTGTACGTCAAATAAGAACAGCTAGATAGCTCTAAAATATGGCAAAACAACAAAATACTATCTGCAGCTAAAATATGAGATGAAGTTAAACAGGAAAAAAGTAGAAGAAATTGAAATCTTCCTATTTGAATAAGCAATCATGTCTCTACTTTTCACCTGCCAGCTCCAGCTGTGCACAGCAATTAAACATACTCCACTCACAGGCTGGTGCTATTGTCTTGTGGGATTTTTGTTTAGTCTGTGGTAGATGGCTGCATTTTAAAATAATAATAATAGAGAACTTTGTACTATCAGAACTCATGCCAAGCAACTATGAAGAATTTTGATGGCTCTTTCATTTCACATGAGGCTCTAATCTGCAGCAATTACCTTCTTCCAGCATGTGTGTGTTCCCTCTTTGTGACTGACAGTGAATGTAAAAGCCAGGATAACTGATACTGGCTACAAGCCACTTTGATATAACCTTTTCATTTAACTATTTAAGGCATTGGCCACTCCTGAGGTTTAATCCTCAGTTCCTCACTTGGACAGAATGTTTATAGAGCTGGGATTTTTTTCTACAATGGATTGACCCATTTATTTCTGCTCCCTTGATTTCCTAGACAATATGATCACAGCCATAGTTGAACTCAAGCACACACCTTCATGAGATCAACAAAAATAGTGAAAGTTACAGCTTTTGCTTCCATAATTCTTTCACTTCACAACCTATGATATTAGGTACAATGTAACACATCTGGAACAGAATTAACATGCTCCAAATAATGCAGGATTCTTTGCAAAAACATTCTTCCTATAAAACAAGAAGTCCCTATTTGTGTCCACCACTGGACTCACTGCTAAAATTATTATTTTAACAAGATGTCATTGTATTTACTGTGTTTTTAGTAACTTCTCAGGGTTTTAGATTCTTGCTATTTTAAAATTGCATAAATAAATCAGCATAAAAGGAAAAATATTTTACTGAGACAATTCAGGGCCTACTAAATCAAAGTAAATATTCAAGAATCACTTTTAAATGACTACTGGGTGCCATCTTCAGTTTATGACTGATTTGTGGTTTTTATACCTCTTATCCAAATGATCCCAGATATCCTTGGCTTCTGAGGAAGCTGGAACCTATAGAATTATTTCAAAGATGGCACGATTCTTTCAAATCCAAGACTGAAAACAGAGTTCACAGATCCAACCCCACAAGTTCATATGTTAGTAGTTTGCACCAATTCCTGCAAACACAAATTCCAGAGAGTTGTAGATGTAAGCAATGTCACAGCAAAACTGAAGTTGATGGGTTTGTACACTACTAAAAGCTCCTCAAAGAATTCAGAACACTCCCCCCCCACCCCCAAACTAACCAGCACTATCAGCACTGCTGAAAATCAGCATTGGGGAAAAAAAAAAAAACAAAAACCAACCCTGTGTAAATGAAGTGTTAGAAGATAGTTTAATCTATACATGTCTACAACTGAATGGAAACCTTTCCTTCGAGCTGAGATGGATAGTTCTAGAGCAGTACTTTCTTCCAGGATATGTACAACTACCTAATCTGTTCTTTTCTGCAGGGGAAACGGATCTTTTCCAAATGGCTGCACTGCATGTAATTTTCCATGCAGTTTTAACAGACTGCAATTACTGACATTGCTGTTGCAAGCAAAGAAGGTGAAAGTTAAGTGTTAGTTTGTAAGATGTGCTAAGCCATTAACATAATTGCCTTTTTGCAACAGCACAGATCTTCAGTCAACGGCAAGATAGCTTGTTTAAGTTTTGCTGACCAACTAAAGTTACAACAACTAGGTAGATTACTCTTTTTAAAGATTAAAATATAAAGCAGAATATTTGAGATATTTTCTTCCCATATAAAAATTCTGTAACTTAAATAGATGCCTATCTCTACTAGAAGAACTATTCCCCAGCAATGACCAGAGTGTGGTATAAAAAAAAAAGCCAGCAGGATCAGCTTAGGATAAGATTTAGTTCTTCAGATTTAGAAACAACTGGTGTTTCAGCTGAAGCAGTTGATTACTGCAGAGTAACTGTTAAAGTTTTAACTTTATTGATGTCAGTGTAGTAAGTTACACTGCAATGAGGTGAAAAGGGACTGTTCACAGCTACCTCAGAGCTGCTGCTTGTTTGTCCCATTCTTGACTCTTGATGAAATACTTTCTCTGTAATAGAGACTAGCAGTTATTTAGTGAGGCTCATACAGCTTTTCTGAAAAGCTTAAATAGTACAAGCATTTAAGAGAAGATTTCTGAAAGCTCAGAGATGGCTTTCAGTGGAATTTGTACTTCTGAATCACCAAGGGATCTTAAAAAGCTTCCCCAGGAACTACAGGGAAATTTTTTTGCTATCTTACTGGCTCAGTGTGATTTTTTGGTAGGAAAACTGTTCTCATTACAAATCAGCTTTACAGATTCAAAACACTACTCAGTCTGACGTCACCCAACTTTACAGCAGCTGTTACAACCTTAAACCTTTGTAGTCATTCAAATCTATTTGAACTCCTACAGTCCACTGAAGGTGACAGCTTTGCACAAAGGCTTTACCATACCATACTAATACAATTAAGCCTTAAAACCCTGATCTTTTAAATTATTTTGGATGGACAGGCTGTCACAGTCTGTACAAACATCTGTCACAAGGGGCCTCCAACACTGCAAGGTCTTATCGACAAGAAACAGCGTACAGGACTGGAGCCTACCTTCGTATTGTAGCAAATCAGTACTTCAGATGTTTCACACGTAACAAAACATTAGCAGGCTAATTGCTGAGCAATTATTTATCCAAACCTGAACCTCGGAATTCTCAAAATGTCCTGTCATGATGTTTGTCTGTTGTTGTTATGGGAGAAACAGAGCAACTACCCAAAGCCCCCTCCCCCTCCCGCCCCCCAACAAAATACCATAATGCCTTCATTACCTTTAATCAACCATTCTTGCCCATACCTTTCTGTTGACTTATGCAGTTGCGTGCCTATTAGACAGACTAGCTTATTGATTCAGCTGAAAAATAAGCGCTCCTTAAGAAAAGTACTTTCCGGGGAACTCGGTCCAAGGGGTGGTCCAAGTTCCTGCACAGCTGCACATGAATCGGTATCACTACAAGTGAAGGAATGAGAACACATCATCAGAGAAGAAAGAGAATCAGTCTGAGATCAGCATGTGTTGACCATAAAAATCACACTTTCAGATTAATGATAGTGCTAAACGGGCCGTTTTGTAGGTAGTTCTCAGCCCATGTAAGGCCTCATCTTCCAAACGAGATTCTGTGATCTACTGCCAAATTTATTCTAGTGTTGGCTTAGAAAAGAGTTGGAAGGCTGAAAATGCTTCATGAATTATTGATAGTGCACATTTTTCTACAAATGCATTATTGTTTACAAATATTGTCAATACAAAAGGACAAGATGTATTTCTTAATGCACCAGTTCCTATCTTCTAGTCAGTCAACAAACCACATGAAAGGAGCAAGATAGACTCAATTAACGCATAACTCAGGATGTTTTTTAAAAACAGAACACTTACAGAACAACCAATTTAGTCTAATGTGTTTTTAGAAGCTGAAATAAGTTTTAAAAATTTGAACATTTATTTTTTGTTCATTTATGTTATTGTCGTTACAGGCCTAGAAAACTGGAGATTTTATGACAGCAGACTAATAATTAAATATTTGGTCAGATACCTTGAATGCATCAATTCAGCTTCTCTCTAGCTCCCTCCAAAATTCAACACATCTATCAGTTCTGTCCAATTCATCCACTTTCTATTATTCCTCTCAAGTTCCCCCTCATTATGTGATTTCCTTCACAAAAGCTCACATTCACATTACTATCCCATTCTCAGATATCCCCCCATCCTTCTCACTCCCATTTCTACAGTTTTCTCTATAAGGAATGCCAGATACATGGTTTGAGAAAAAAAATTAAATCACCAAATTCCAGGAACTGCAGCTTTAATATGAACTCTTAATATTGTTAGCCTAATAATAATAAACACCCTCCCAAAACTCGGCCATACTTACCAAGACTTGCCGTCTCTGGTCACACTAGAATTCATCAAAACTCTGTAATTAATCATCTTGATGGATATGAATATGGCAAATGTGCATACTGTCAGACACACCCACATACACAGTGAGAGGAAACTCCTGCCAGTATTTTCTTTACTTCTATAAAGAATCTTTCATTTAAAGTGTTTATCTTTTTTGGCTTGCAAATGTAAGATACTGTAGCAATGTAGCAGCAAGCAAATTTATCCTGTAAGTCAGAGCCTTCAGTTTTTCTCATCATCAATAAGCTATATTGCTGATGTAATGGGAAACCTAAAATGTCATGTCCTAAAAGAGCTGTTAAATATTTAAATTAACTAAACATGATCTGTATAGTGAATAAAGTTACCTCTCTTAATTCTAAACATAACACAGTGGAAAACCTCAGGTTCACATTTATCACAGACAAATTTCATTTTTTCTGCAAGTAATTTATTTTGATGCTCAGAAACTCAAAGTGCTACTAAATAAATGCAGGGAGTATCCCTGCATGGCAGCTTAAATGAATTTCAGAGCTCCTCCACGATCCAAATAGCAGTTTTCTTGTCAGTCTTGCTAAAAAGAGTAGGACTAAAGAGTGGTATTCAAATTACACACACTTTATGTACTTCTTCCTCATGATCCTAGAGACCAGGGGAAGAAAACAATGAATTACTGAGCTGAAACTGAGAACAAGTTCTAACAGCCTCTCAAGCTTCACCGAAGCATCTGCTAAAGAGTGAGAAAGTTACTGGTACAAAGCAGAATCCATCTGCTCTTTTCTCTCAGCAGGGGTTGTTTTATGTGGCATAGAGAAGAGACTTGGATGTGGGAAAACATCGTATTCTAAATATCAAGCGCTTCTGAAAACTGTCTGAGGTGTCTTTCTGTGCCTAAATACATCTCAAAGTGTGACCACTGAATGCCACTTTTAATTGGGCCTTTGACAAAATGAAACAGGAGAAAAAACTATTTTTTTAAAAAAGTGATATGAAATCCACAGAGTCATACACAATAGGTATTTAAAGGTTTAAGCTCAGAAAAAGACCACAGGCATGTCCCGCTACGGTCTTTGCCCAGGAGGAGCCATTGTAAGATCCCATACTGACCACATAACTTTAAAATAGTCCCCCAATTCTAAATTACACCATTACATTTTAATACACTTTGTTATATATTAAGTAATATACTTTTTTGCAAACATATTACGTAAAATCTCTGGTTAGTATTTTTTGGAAAAACAACGTTTTCTTGCAAATATGTCAGAAAGAAGGGCACGTGAAGGAGCCTCCTTGCAAGGCTGGCACAGGTGAGCATGTCTCTGGGGAGCAGAGGCTGTGCCTCCCCTCCCCTCCGGGCCAGGCACACTCATGGGTGGCTCACATAGGGAGAGGGACCACAGCGGCCCTGTAAGCTGCTCTGCAGGCTTCTCAGGTGCCAAGGCACCCACATGGGAGTCTGAACTGGGACCCAGGCAAGAGAACGGGTGATTTTTCATGAATTAGAGCAGTGCTCATCCAGCCTCCAGTCCTGCAAGGCCATTGGCTTCATGGAGAAACAAGGATGCTCAGCACCTGAGTGTGGAACTCAATACCTTACAACGTAAGGCCCCAACCTCCGAGTTATCATCCAAACAAATATCCTTACTTATGTGTGCAGTCTCTGTAACACCAGCGGAACTTCTTGTGTGAATATGTTCCTTTAACTCATACTTCTTTTGTTTTGATTTGTCCTTGACTGTCTGGGAAAAAAAAACACTCCAGTATTCTGTGCCATTAGTCATCTCAGAAGTGATGTATCTGTTACCACAAGAAAACTCAAGCCATGCAAAAACTACTACTAGTAAAAAGGCCTGGAGTGAATCTACAGTTCATGTTATGAAACATGTTTATAAACTACATGTGCTCCAGTTCTCAATGTGAAAGTAAATTTCTCATTAGGTTTGCAGGCCAACTTTCAAAATCACAGAAAAGGTAAACCATTAAGCAGTTAATACAGTCATATATATGTATAATGGACACCTCATGCCATTGGTATTTTTTTCCCCTCCGTTGAACTTTATTCTCTTGTATCCTTTTGCCTGCTGTTTGAAAAGAACTAAAATAGAAGGATTTAGAGTTGACGTACACACAAATTCACTCGTCTTTCACTATAGATTTGTGCATAAATGAAGAGCTAGCAACAGACCGCACCTATTTTGACAAAAACAATGGCACTTTTCCTATGCTTATAATAATCCAATTGCAAGAGAAAGCTCAAAACCAGTAACTCAAACCCACAAAAAGCAGACATTTTCAATGTGGCCTCTAATGTAGGTGGAAATGGTGTAATTATGTCCTTAGCATGAATGCACTCCTTCCCTTGTGCCATCACCACTCCTGTGGGTGTCGGTAATCTTCATTGCAACACCCCATTTTCAAGTCCAAAAAAGTCTATACTTGTTCCCCTCACAGCATGCAAAACAGATGACAGGGTAACAGCTAGCAGAATTGGCCTTATTACCAGCAGAGGGATTTGTGAGGGGACTATGAGTTAAGATTTGTATGAACTAATGTGTTAGTTGGTGACATCTGAAAATACTTTTTTTTTTATCCTGGCTGAGATGCAACCAATTGTGTCAGAACTATGCTGCAGCCTGAATCAAGCAAAAGAGTGAAATAAATGAATTGCAGGATAGTATGAACAAGGAGCAACATTTGAAGCTGGGTGGCATAAGCACTACAGCACTATCGCAGATCACAATAGCTATTACTCATCTATATTCTCAATACTCTGCAAGGCCGCAACCTTATAACAGATAATTTACCAAAGCAGAAAGATCCAAGCGGCTGATCATACTAAGTACATCCATTCCACAAGAAATACAAGGAATCACACTATTGCCTCAAAACCCACTTCTTTACCTACTAGGTCACAACATTACTTTGATGTTTAAGTATCAGACAACCCCCTAACCTACTTTGAAAGTACCTTGAGAAGCGCATGTCCCAGTTCTACAGGGAGTAGAAAAGAAAGGAAATCAAAGG
Source organism: Balaeniceps rex (assembly GCA_013401315.1). NCBI lineage: Eukaryota > Metazoa > Chordata > Aves > Pelecaniformes > Balaenicipitidae > Balaeniceps > Balaeniceps rex. Next base: position 20,451 of record VYZW01009011.1, on the reverse strand, counting down.
TCTGCTTTACCCATGAAAATGGATGTGGTCAAAGGTAGCACACAGCAAGAGGTAAAAATAAAGCCACACATCTTGCATGCTGCAAGAGCATTCATGTAAGCATAGCTCCAGCCACGTGTAACATCCGCAGCTCATACTGAGCAGCATAATGCTACTTGTCTGCCTTACTGCTGCAGAAAAGGTGCTTCTCCAAATATTTTTTGAACTCAGGGGAAGAGCCAGGAGATCCTTAGGACTCTGGATTCCCCTCTACTTCCCAGTCCTATCCCAATGGTAGTACTAACAGCTCTTTTCTGAGCAGTGAATGCAACATCATCACAGCCATCACTCAGCAAAACCAAACCCTCTCACAGCATTTGGAGTCCTGAGGCCTAAGGGGAAGATGTTGAAAATTTTATTGTGCTCTGCTTCTTTCTGCATTAAACAATGGGCCCCAACCTCCCAGTCATTTTCCCTGAAGGGTGAATTCAGCACCATGTAATCATTTTTTAAGGTATAACGCCAATGATGGCTCTCAGATCCTAGGTTGGATGTAAGCATATTTCAATTTGGTCAGCACTTTCCACAGCAAATTTGACAGAAGTTTGCCTCATGCTAAAAAACAAGTAGTCCTTTTTTTCCTATTCTTTCCAGTAACATCCACAACATGCCAGGCAGTTTCCAAACACCCTGTTCTTGCCCTGAAAAGTTCACAATGCATGCAATAAAAGGACATGGGATAGGCACACCCATACCGCTGGCCTAGACAATAAACATGCACACAAAAAGTTTGTCTGGATCTTGTAGAATTCTTCTCTCCTGCATGGAGTGGTAGCACTACCATATCCTGCTCCCCTGAGCAGAGGGATTCTCATCTCTTGTAGATGCTGAAATAAGATGGGACAATTCTGTTGTGACTAACTTTCAAAGATGATAATTATTCACAGGCTTCAGTCATGAGTCAGGTCCCTCACCTTCAATAACTCCACTAAAATATTCTTCATTGTGGTCTATGGTCCAGACAAAGAAATTAACAAAATAGGTTAATCAAACAATGCAACACAATGTGAAGAAGTGAGTACTCACACAAATCATCAACTAGAAATTGTGCTATCCTCCACATATGTAGTCTTGATCCCTCCCCTACTCCAAATATTATTTATGTTTGTGATGCAGAGGGACCTAAATTAAGAAGTCTGTCACTTACCTAAAGTACAAAACCGAATCCTTTCTTTAAACCAGCTTAAATGTATTACTTGAAATTTGTGAAGCAAACCAATCTTTCCTAGAAAAAACAAACATCATCATTCAGACACTAACCCTTCCTCTCCAATAGCACAGGTAAGTTTATACAGTGAATTGAGACTGATCTGCAGAGTCTTGTCATAATTCCTTCATCTTTCATGACAGTTCATAAAGAAAGAGGATGAGAAATTTCCCAAGAAAAACATTCTTACTGTGCTTTGGAGTAATATGAAATGTTATATGTTTATCCAAATGAAATAGAACCTCTGAGCCTTTAGAAAGAGGTTTCTTAGTAGTGAAGTATTAATAATGCTGAAATAGAGGATCAAATAGCTGTCCAAATAACCATAACAAGATGCATTCACATTTACTTACTAACACCGCATGAAAACCTGAATCAAAACACCACAAGGCAAGAACCTGTCATAAATATCTCCTATGTGGGTAATAAAATATAAAACAATGCCTCAGTTCTAATCAGATTATCATATGAAAAGGGAAAGTTTTAAAGGCAAATTACACTGTTTAGTTTAATCTGTATTCCCCTTTCAGAATCATATTAGGATTTGACTCCGGGAAAGAAGGTGACAACCAGGACAACCCCAGAAGCTCAAGTTTTCTAAAAGCTGAGCACCAACAGTTTCATGGTAAAATGCTGATGGTTTCTCCATCCATTTGGATGAAAGAGGTGGATCACAATCTGACTTCATCAGAGACTGTCAGGTGATTTAAGCCAAGAATAACAATTTGTTCCAAGGAAATTCTTTTCCTTATTGAAGAGGAACAATGCATCAAATGAGAATAGCAAGGTAGAGTTAGGACTTCACTGCCTGCTAGCAGATAGATCACAGCGAGAGGAAAGTCACCTTGAAGTGTAGTGCAATTCCCAGACCACTCAAGGTCCAGAAGAAATCCATTTACAGCTAAGAACTATATAAATATCACATGCAAGAGAATGCCAGGACAGTAATGTGAGAAGCTGAGAAAGGAAAATGGACTATTAAGAGAAGGGAAATGAGGAAATACAGCTCAGGGATTCTTTGGTCAGAAGAAAAAGAAGTCATGAATGAAGCCTGACGTGGGGCACTGTTTTGAGATGTTCCTCAGAGGGCCAGGGAAGGAACTGCAGCATTGCCCAAAACCAAAAAGAGGTTTCCTTGCTTTTAGCTTTTCACGATTTCAAATGGAAGCTGGATCTAATAGAAGGTATAGTAAATAAAATCTTAAAAAAGGGACTCAGCAGGGAAGATTATAAATGGTGGTATAAATGAGAACAGAAGCTTTTCTTCAATAACTAGATGTTTAGCTGGATAATCCCTGATTACTGAAGACTTTTGCCTACTTCCAGAATTGGATGCAAACCTAGATGTCAGCTGAGAACTGGATGTGTACAGCAATCCCCAAAACCAGACTATGCAAAAACATCCTCCAAAGTCAAGGTAGAGCAGTGTTATCAAAAACTGTCACACAGAGGAGCACCTCTTAACAGAGCTCATCTTGTGAGCCAGTTCTAAACCTGTGTGTAGGCATTTATGATTCTACAGTACTCCTGTGCCAACATCTCTGGTTGCTCCAGGGGAAAAGCGATGCGAGGTAGTCAAGCACCTTCAGTTCACATGCTAGAGGAAGCCAAAGGAAGGCAACTGGCTGATTTTGTACAGACTACTAGCAAGTGCTTCTCTGCCTATCTGCGAGCCACAAAAACACATTATGTACTCATGTGGTGAATATACAGCAGCAGACATCTGAAGAGACCTCTTCCATGCTAGGAATTTGTTAGCAAAAGTTGCAGTGAATTAAAATTAAGTTTTAAAATTGCCACAAGGAACTATCAAGTTGGAGGAAAATTCCTGCATCCCCTTCCATAATGTAACAATTTTCAGTCAATTCTGTGGTCCTCCAAACATTTGCACGTGAAGATTTTAACTTGGTTGTAGGAAACTTGCGTAACAAAATTCCATATGAGATCTTATGAAAGGGAAGATGGTATTTATTAAAAAGAAAAAAATCTGACTACGCTGACTTTACTCACACATACTCTCACACTTACATACTCACAAGCACCAAGTTTTCTTTATCAGAATATTTTATGGCTCCAGTTCAGTTCCCCATCTTCGTGGTACCTTATCTTTAGGTTAGTTCCTCCTCTTCATTTGAATGAAATCACACATCTGGCATTCTGTAGCCATTAACATACCTTTCCTTTTAACCCTTGTTCTACTGTTTCCTTTGGAGCCACCACAAATACTTCTTTTTCCCCATACCAGTCTTAACATAGCTTTACATATTTTCAATTAAAAAAAAAGATTCATACATGTTAAGTTCCAGAAACAATTATAGTATTAGAGCTACAAGCAATTGTAGCTACAAACAATTAGAAATTGGGATATACAAAAAACCAGCAAATAAATCCTTAAAGTAGTATTTGTGANAATCTTATCTACTAAACACATTTGTCCCTTGGAACAGTTCCAGACATGTAACATTGTGCAAAGAAAAAAAGCATGAATAGTATCTACCAAGGCTGACCTCAGTTTTTCAAAGTGTTCTAGTGACTGCCAATTGGGCAAAACAAGAGATCTTAAATTTCTTATTAGGGGAAAAAAACTCAATTTTGTTCAAAGAATGCACTTCTGCACATAAATTATTTTAGCAAAACTACAGATACAGTGTGTGGCACCTGCATAACAGTGTTTCATTCATTTGCTCAGTCCAGTTCTTGTTTTGGTGGAAAGAAGTAGCAGTTAATTCTATGTGAGGAATAAATCCATAACAACGCTTAAATCACCAGCAGAGCCAGGAAACAGCAAGGTATACAACAGCACCAACACTCTGCCCCAGTAAGGACACCTAACATGCAGACTAGTCACAACAGGCATGTTTTATTGATTATAGCCGGTCATATGACAATCCCTCTGCTATTTATGTACAATTAGCATCAAGTTTCATCCTGGGCTATTGCTACTTTGGATTTAATTTTACTTGGATCTGGCTACACATGAAGGCATCTTCCACAACTGTATTCCTTGGTGTGAGAGCTTTTTCTCTTGAAATTGATGGGATAGATTTTTCAATAAGGGCATAAAAGTGCTGCAATTCATAATTTGTGCCTTCAATATGCACACATCACTAGTCTCGGGCTCAAAACACATTTCAGGCAAGGACAGAGACATGAACTCAGATTAAGGCTTTCTTTAGCTTTTCACCCCCAAAATGCACTGGAGTTGATACTTTACAGTGTTAATTTGCACCTGCACTATGGCCAGCTCAGGAGAAAGGCAGGCTAGCTCTGCCAGAAGCACGAGTAATCTCAATAGAAAGTTATGTGGGTGGGTCAGGCAGTGCTCTCTCAAAATGCAGGGACCAGGCCCCCTGACTATTAAACCATTTTCTCAAAGGATGTCACATTACTCGATGCCTGAAAACACTCGAGAGCTGCAGAACACCAGCCCTGTGTTGAAAAGAGAGGGGCAGTGAAGCTTCCCAGGTAGCTGTTTGGATTTCTTCCATATTTGAAAAACAACATTTTAAGGGTCTCTAACAAAAAAAAAAAAAATTCACCTTAGTCCTGTATGATAGTATTTTGATTTGACCATTTTATAAACATCAAACTCCATAGATGTGTGGGTATCAAATACTACAATTAACAGAAAAGCTTCAACTGGCACTGACAGTTAAAAAGGAGACACAAACCTAAAGGAAATCCAGGCCTTGCTACTTCACAGACCCAGCATAGCGCCATGTAGAGTTAACCAAGCTACTTTTAGATACTGTCTCTTCCATATAGGCTTCGTGTTGGGTTTATCAACGCAGAACATGTCCGATCTCGCTCTTTTTCCTTCACAGCCTACACAGTGCTAAGTTTGAGGGCATTTAGAACATCATGGGAGACACTGTGACACAATAGGCCCAGGGGACAGTATATCATATTGCAATATAATATACTAGTATGTTAGCAGTATAGTCTACTAATGTTTTGTATTTGTACAGCAAGCACAAACGTTATGAATCAAGTTTGAATTTCAGGGTATTTCACATCACTGTGATGAAATCCCTAAAGAACTAAAGAGGTACAGGTAGGGAAGAAGATAAACCTGAAATGTGAACACATAGGAAGAAATCTGCATTGGTCTACAAGCTTCTGGGCTTCAAGTACACATATGCTGTTTGTTTAAAACCAACTGGAGTTAAGATACTCATTTGGACTTAAATGAAATCACAAAGTCATCGGATCCTGATACAGTAAAAGGTAAGAAAATAGAAAAGTTTGGGTTTTCTTGGGGTGAGGGTCCAGTTTAAAAGACTGGAAGTCTTCCACCCAAATGCATATAGTTTTTTTACTTTGAGACAATCTGTTACCCTGAGCAAGATTTCTTCCCAGACCACTGTCTGACTACAGAGATAAATTCAACACAATTTTTACAGTCTCCAGCTGAGAACTGATGGTAGATCCCTTCTACCTCTCCCAAGTAGGTCACAGAGTACTCTTAATCAGTACCAGTGTGTTATTCTTTTCATCTGTGACCACTTATTTGCCAGGAATGGATTTTAAGTAAAAGCCATAGCCAAAACATAGTGTTGTGAACTGCAATAAGCTATGTTACTACTACAGAGGACCTTCTGCAATCTCAAGGAAAGCTAAACAAACAAACCCCTGCAAGTCATTACCACTCTGCTGGGCTCACACCAAACAACCTCATGTACACAGATAGTATCCAAGTTACTCTGAGAGCAGCCTGTTGCTAATATTGGCAACTGAGGCTCCATTGAAACACAGTTGTGACAGAAGTCACAAATCGTCTCTGGCAGCATGCAGAGAGTCTGTTCAGAACTGGAAAAGTAACACACATTGGCAAGCTCCTTATTTCTTGCTTTGTCTTGAAGGTATCTGGCACTGTTTAAGCTTTAAGAAACAGACTTTGCCTTCAAACATTCTCAGAGCTTGCCCAAGTTATTCTGAAGAGCAAAAGATCATCCTCCTGTTTACCTTTCTTAATTGGAGCTAAGCAGCATGTTTCAATATCACCTCTAAGAGCGTTCTATGCTGCAAGTCTGACATCTTTCTATAGTCAGTCGATACCACAATAAATTTTGTGGTGATGCTGCCAAGGGCAGCCAGAACTGAGAACTAGATTTTCAAATTGAACAATAATTTTTATCTAGAGCCCACAAAAGTGAAGGATAGAGAGGAAGGAGATTCTGTTTGCATTTAGCCTTGTGGTTGCTGGACAAAAATTATCTTTCCACGTGCTTTAACCGGCTAGTCTGTTAGAGAATGGGATTCCCCACACAGCAAGGAAACTTCATTTGTGCCTGGAATTTTTTTGCCCTGTGGGTTTCTCAGAAAGCACACTTCCCTGCATGTACTGAGACTTCACAGTGAAGTGTCAAGTGTCATCTTTCTTCAGTCTTCATGGAAAAGACTACGATTAGATATTTACCTAAGTAAATGGGGACAGAGATTCGCTTCAGAGTATTATTTTTATCCCTGTGTCACTGATATGGGAACAGAGCTCATGGAAAAGCAGCCAGTGTCCATTCAAATGGTCAGAAACAAGACTAGAATGTAGGTCTCGGCTCTTTCTCCATTTGGTCACCTGATGGTCACCCACGGACCTTACCGCTATGGTATTTTATAGAGCAGCTTGTGAGGAAGGCCTAAGGCTAAGAACCTCATGGGTAGTACAGATCATGAATAGTGTAGAGGTTTGGAGCTGGACTGATGTCTAGAAGTTCTCTTGCTCCCTTTACCACAAAGCTGGGTAGCCATTAAAATTAGCTTAAATTAGCCTGCCTAAAGCTGTCTTTCTGTGTCAAGAGCAGATTAGAAGCACTGAATAAAAGCACTGAAGTAATATTTGAAATGCTGCAGTTATTGCATAAGGTTGTCATTAGTGAGTCAAGTAATTCTTTCCTAGACTCAGTGTTAACACACTGCCTCTCACAAAGCAGTAGTGTGCAAAATAGTAGCAAGTGATAAATACCACTTGTCAGTAGTTTGCAAGACATTTGTGGAGTATATTCCCAAAGCTTGTCTATATGGTTTAATTTTCATGTCTGCTATCAGCTTGTTCTGACGAGTACTGTAAATCACATCTGTAGTGACAGTCTAGACTGCTGGTATTTTGAATTGTCTCTACTGCATCAGAATATCAGAGTTTAGTCATTAGTTAGTGATACACTTTCCACATACTTATAACTATACTGGTTGCCCCGTATTTTAAAAATCACCCTGAACTGACGTGCCCTGTCTGACTGAAATTTTGAATTGCCTCAACTCTTATCTTTTCCAATAAGAGAGTTTCTACAAAGATGCAGGTATTCAAAAACACCATAAAATATGTCTATATCATTGGATGTATCTAAGCAGAACAGCCAAACCACTTTCAGCTTCACGACAGAATAGATTACTACTGGTTTAGGTCTCACAAGGTTCCCAAGATCAGCAAGTTCCTGACCACTTTCCTTTCTTATCACTGCTTTTGTAAATTGCCAGAGATTCACGGCTCAGAGAACATGACTGGGGGGGCAGGTTAAGCTTGTATATTTGATAAAGAACTGTATGGATCATTACAAGGTGTGTGAAGAAGAAAAGCCATATTTACCAGGAATTAATTTAACATACTTTGCAGCAAGGTCTTTGGTACTGATTGTGGGAAAGGCTGCATTTCATGAATGCTTTGAAAGTGTTTCTAAAGAAGCCAAATGATAGAATAAGAAAAAGGATAGATAAATGTAACCCTTTACTACTGAGTCATCTAAGCAAAGCACCAATGCTCAGCCTATGCTATCAGGTCTTTCTCCACTGGAACTTATCTTCCAGGTTAATTTTCTGCAGGACTTCAGGTGAGTTAGGTACAGATGTAGTGGGAGATGCCTGGGGTCTGCGCACCCCACACAGCAGTTACGCGCCTAAGCCATATGATGTGGCTGTGGATGACTAATTCCAACTAAAGGAAGACAGGCAGGGAAGCAGAGGGTCTTGCAGCTGAGGAACTCTGGTTCCTCAAAAAAAAAAAGCCCAGAGCTTGCTTCTACCAGACTCCTTCAGGATGCTGATTAAAAGTCAGTTGGTATACCCGACCCTCAGCTCCTCATCCCCTAAAAATGGGAACAATAAGGACACTGTACCTCATTAATTTAAACTACGTGCTTTTTGTGGCAAGAAAAATTATGTTATAGTATGCCCATCACAGGGCAACACCCATTAGAATGAGAGGTCAGACTTAAGGCACTACTGAAATACAAGCAACAACAGTCAGTTTACAATAAGGAGAAACCCATCCTTTCCAAATAGCCAGACCCAAAACACGATGCATGACCCTCAGCTCCAGCTACAACTAACATGCATTTCACAAGGTTTTCTTTCTATACTTCCTTTTCATTTTGGAGGTTCACACTAGTTAATAAAACTTCTTTGTATCTGTAGCACATTCATTCAGAATGCATCGGGGAATTATTACCTCATGCTGGTCAAACAATTCACTGATTTGTTTACAGAAAAACTGTGCTAAATAGCTGGACTGTTGTCATGACCCTTCACCCAGATCTTTTGATAGTGGTTACTAGCATATCATGTAAAAATAAATTAAACAGCATTGAACAAGTTCCTATTAAAGGCAGTTAGTGTAAGTAGAAAGATGAATTCCGTATGACGTCTAGCAGATTAAGTTCTTTGACAAACAGCTCTTTCTTGTGGATGAATGACAGTTTTACACTAGCATTTACCACTGATTACCACTCTGTATCCGTATGAAAGGCAAATAGCTACAAGCAAATATTATTGCATAACTGCATATGTATGCTCTGATACAACACACAGTAAAGGGCTAAAGACTCTGAAGTCAATTCTTAACAAAGCCCATTCCTATTTCTGTTGATCACTTTTCTCATACTGAGTCATGCTTGCTATAATTTTTCTGCAGAATTAGCACGTTTAAGATCGTGATCATTTTCAGTGAACAAATACTGGTAAAACAAACGTTTGCAGAATCTGACACTATAAATAGCAGATTTAAATTAGGGTGATTAAAGTAAATTTCCTTTCTTAGAAGTGTGCGATAGATAACCCCAAAGTCTCCTCCTATGAAAACAGTCCTTTGCAACAACACTTTCAAGAGCACTCAGTCTTTTCTACAGGGAATCTCTTCAGCAAGTATCACATTTCCGAACGAGTGGGGCAGTTCTTGCAAGAGAAGCGATCTGCAGCCCAACTCAGGGCTGTAAATTTCCACTGCCCAGCCTGCTCCTCATTGTGTGCCGCCAGGCTGGCCTGACCTTTCAGCAGCGCAGCCCCTGCCTTTGTGCCGTGTTTATGTGCATTCCAGCAGCCCTCCGCAAGGTTAAAACCGGGGGGACAAGGAGGAGGAAAGTTGATGAGACAAAAGCAAGTGAAAGAATTTAAACAGGAGATGAAATCCGGAAGTGAGGCGATTCGCTACACAGTTCCTGCTGCAAGTAAGAGACTGATCCAGTTTCCAGCAAAGTTTGTGTTGCAGTTACTATAAAGCAAGGATAGTCAGGCTCTTAGCCAGCTATTTTGTCATGACCACAGAGCACGCTGAGAACATGCATCTTTTCAGACAAATCTCTTAATTGGCACATGCAGACCTGTACCTGATTTTGCAAATTAGGGCCCTAAATACAGAGCCCTGTATTGAGGGGAGTAGAAATGTTTTAAATTCACATAACGCTTTTTTTTTTTAAATAGCCCCCCGTGCACTTTTTTTAAAGACAACTTTAGAAGGAAGGATACACATACTTCTCCCTTTCCTGTACTTCCTACCCCAAACCTTCTCTTTTGATATGCGAAAAATCCAGCTCCTACTCCCTATCAGACCCCTGGGGCGGAAGCCAGTGTCTGCCTGGCTGTGCTATTTTATCTGCCCCACCATAAACAGAGGGGGAACCAGAAGAGGGGCAGAGCCACAGGAATAGCAAGGCTGCACACGCTGTTCGTGCTGTGCAGAGTGCTTTGCTCTCAAGTCCAGATCAAGAGAATCAGATGACTGGTTTGAACAAATGCTCAGTCCTTTGTCATCCTTTACCTTTCCTTCTCTTACCTTCTAACATAACAAGCCTTGCTCAAAGGGCTGGACCCTGTGCTAAGCTCCTTTTAGCTCCCAGATCAAGGTTATAAATTGTAGGAGCAGAGAGAAACCTGACTCGGAGGGTTTGCTGGGCTTTAAAAGCCAGCTGCCTGCTCCCTGTTGCCCTGGAACATGGAAACGGATGGTGGTACCATAGCAGGCATGTGAAAGACCTGGCTGTATAAGCAGTAAGAGAAGCCACGTGAAGTCAAAGGAGGCAGCTTGGGATCGCTTTTTTGGACTGATGCTATGGTCAGTACAGAAGGCGGCAAAAAATACAAAATGAAAGTTTCACTTTGGTGGGATGGGGAAGTTTGCCTCCTAATGTGCACAATATCAGGGAAGACATCAAGACAGAAAGGCGGGTTTGATGCAAGACTTGGGGAGTCTAGTCAAGCAAGTCCCTAGCTTGTTAGGCCCTAGAGACTCAGCCTTTGCAAAGCTTAGTTTTAATGACAATAGAAATATAAGATGTTGTATTTTATTGTCTTACCATGTCCAGTGTTCTGCCTCCACTGTGTTCTCAGACACAAAACATAATCCTGAGAGATTAACTCAATTTGATTTTAGTTACAGCAGTAAATATTTTACTCACTGGGAACAGCATGAGACTTCTTGTAATTCAAGGCTCTCTACCATCCTTTCTCTGGACAACAGAGTTCCCTTAGGATGAACGACACCTGCCAAAGCCCAGACAGAGTTATGTCCATGATGGAACCACTGTAGCCAGAACAACTTTCCTAGTTATTAGTGATCCACAATACTTAATGGACTCTCTTTCCCAAAATAAATTATTCCCATAAAGCCCAGAACTACTCTCTGCCTATTGCTCTCACCAATGCAAAACATGAACATCTCCATCTGTTTGATCCCCTTTCTGAAAACAGGTCCAGTACTTGACAGTTGAGCACTACACTGCATCACCACATGAATTTGGAGCATAGGTCATAGCTCCTTTTTCTCTATCTTACTGATCCTCTGAGGCCCCATAGTCTCAGGAGGTCTAGCACTCACAGTTGATTCTGTTCTAAGGGCATATTTTTTCCACTGACAGTAATTTCTATGCTTAATTCTTAGATTAATTCTTAGATTCTATGATTAATTCTTGCACCAGTATTATCCCATCATCTCTCCTCCCAAAGTGCATTTAACTTGTCTTTTAACCTCGTGACTAAATGATAGAAGGTATTAAGATTCATTGCAATTGGCTTTTCACAGCCTTCTGCAGTATCTTAGCTGGTCTTCATCATGTTAGCCTCCTTCATGGTGTCCCCCCAATACAAAATGAACTGTGTGCTGACTAATCTAGGTCAGGAATTGGTTGTTGTTGCTTCTTTTCTTGTCTTAGCAAGAAGAAAGCCTGCTATGCACCATGAATCCTTCTGCAGATGTTTTTACAGCAATAGTGGTGGACCTTGGGACCCTGCTGTTGGAATTGATGAGAACCTGCCAGTTCCTGTCACAAAGACAGCCTGTCTGGAGACAGGTACCACTTTTATATCCCTTTGCTAAAAAAGGTAGACTGGTCACTGAAACAACAAAATAAAAGATGCCATCAGAAAACAAGAACTTGAGGGTAGGGTTAAGTGTGAACATAAAACCAATACAAAATAAATAGATTTACTACCACATTGTCTTGAAATGGATGGACTTGCTAGAAACATCCTACCTATCTAGTTATTTAGTGTCCAGACAGTGCAACTCGGTAGTGCCCCTACTGCAAAGATGTTAGCAGTTGGCACTGTCAGCAGGCTACATTGTGGCTTTATTTAATTCTTTGTAAGCCACTTTGTACCTCTGAAATAATACTTGGTGGGGTTGTGTTTGGGTTGCTTGTTTTGTTTTTGTTTTGTTTGTTGGGGGGGGTGTGATTGGAGAATTCAAAGTAAAAATTAGTCAGCAAAGCTTCAAAGATACGCCCACCCAGAAGAAAGAATCAGAGGAAGATACCTAGCAGAAGATAAACTGTCTCTCTTCATGCTTGGAATTCCTAAAGGATGGTCTAAGGATGTATTCTGCTTCAATTCCTGGCTTCTCTAGTACTACAAAAACCACCATCGATCCACCTGTGTTGGGGGCACATGCAAGAAGACTCTGTTTTGCATGGACACAGCCCATAAAGCAAGGGATTAAGGCATTTCACTCAGAAGGAAACTTGGTCCATGCTGTATTAAAGAACCTTACAAATATATGTACACATAAAATATGTAAGCTATGTGGGAGTTTTGCCAATTACATCCATGCCAGCAAGACTGAAATGCAGAGGAACAGTAAGTATATTTATAATTTAGGAAGAAGAAACAAAATTATTAGTGAAAAAGCACTCCCCATCTGAAATGAATTCACTGGAAACTAGGTAAATAATGGTTCCTATTAAATTAAGGGTCTCTTCTTGCAATGAATAGGTACAAGTGTACTGTGTAGGTATTTGTAAATCCACAGAATTAGATTGAGCTGCATACCCTTTGAAACTCAAGCCAGCAACATCCTTGCATAAGTTTATTAAAAAACACTACTTTTGAATAATTGTGATGCAGTAGTACCTACAAGAAAAGTTTCATATAGACCTGCAAAAATTTTGCATCATCTATAGCTGGTTTCTCCCAATTTTCAGGAGGTTGCAGACAAAGCATGTGTAGTATATTGAATAAGGTAAAAGTTAGCTTCAAAACTAAGAAGCAGTTTCCAACTTGCCCAGAGTAAGGGAGTGTTCTTCCACCAATACAAAGGTTAGATTTAGATTCCTGCCCAAAACAGATGTCTATAATACTTCCCACTGTAGTGAATCTAGCCTAAATTTATAGCCAAAATTTACATTTTAAAAAAAGCATAAAAGTATTAAGAAACTTCATTAAAGAGGGAATAAGAAGGAAGGTAGGAGTTAGGAGCTGCTTCTGGTTTGGACAATGAAAGAGCAAGATGTGCCAGAGTCCTACTGGAAATATATTTTCAGCCTTGCTACTAGTTGGAGCTGGGGGCATGGAGCTGCAGCAGTCTGGCCTCTCTCAGGCTGTCGAATACAACTTGATATCTTTTCCTCTAACAATAACATCAAAAAACCTCCTAGCAAATTCCACCAGACTTTGAAGGGAAAAATATATAAAGAAAAATTAAGAAGAGTTATACACAGGAAAGAGAATGTTGGAACCAGAGTGGCTTCAAACAAGTTACATGGACAATTATATACTTCACTTGTGGGAGTCATTGCTCTAATCATAGTAGCTATAATGTTGCAATAATTAACTATTCCTCCCCCCCACCAAAAAAAAA
>VYZW01009008.1:57560-83526 GCA_013401315.1 Balaeniceps rex | reverse complement strand
TCCCCATGGGTTGGAAACAAAAAAAGACTGAACTGAATTCTCTGAACCCTCCAACATATCATGGTGTCAAAAATAAGATGATGTTGGTACAAGTAAGAATGAGCTGCTTCTGTCAGAACAGAGTAAATAAATGCAACACAGGTTCAGAACACCATCTGGGAGAAAGGCCACAGGGGTAACTGGATATTAAANCAACAGTGAGGCAAGAGAAAAAAAGGAGTTTAGAGCTCTCCTGCTGAGATGGGGTTACATGAACCTGACTCCCCATTAGGTAGTGGGGACAGCAACAGTATCTAATTTTCTGAGGAAGAAGAGAGAGCAGGCCAGCTGGCAGCTCCTGAGGACCACAGGGAGCAGGAAAAGAGCCAACTGGAGCAGATAGGCTAAAGGGTTGGGAGGTGCTTGGAGAGAGACCGTGGGAATGGGCAGAAGGAAGGCTTCAGAGGTAGGTGGGAACTGTATTCCAGAGCTTTGGTTGACGTGAGCAGGGAGCTTGCTTCTGACATGATAAGACATGTCAGACATGCTGGTGAAGGGATTTGGGGGCAGAGAGGGACAGGAAGGAAAGGAGAATTTAGCTATGACTTTGATGAGTGGAAAAGCTAGAGATGAGAAAATCACAGAGCCAGTGGAAAGAAGCAGCCAAGATCTTAACCTGGCTTGTGCTGGGAGGAATTGGTAGAATGTTGAATAGCAAAAAGGAATAATCAACTCGATTTAATGACAGGGTTCACATCAGAAATAGATATGTCAATTTTTATACGTAGGCATATATTTTGCTATCTAGCTGCACACCAATGCGCATAGAAGTGGTAATCTCACAAGTTCTGTTTTAAATCATACTCCTCCAAATTAATGAGATGCAAAACTTGATCTGTGTTATAATTATTGAAAGTTTGGAGCAGCTTAGCTAAGGAAATGTGGAGTTTTAAAGTGTTTAATTAAAAATGAATTGCTTAAAAATCCACTATATTATAAAATATGAGAGAAAATGTAGGTAGTGTGTTACACAACAGAGCAGGTGATCATAATGGTCGCTTCTGGCTTTAGCATGCAGAAATATCATAGATAGAGATCTAAATTTGATACTCTGAAGGTTTTACTGCTCTGTTCAGAATTGGCTTCTTAGCTGGTTTAAGGAGATGCATGGGCAAAGCCAAGTTAAAAAATAGATATGAGAGACTCCTATGTGAAGTGGTACTCTTTGGTATCATAGAAAGGCCTTTCATAAGACTAGGTCAACTTTCATTTGGCAAGGTGGGTCTCACCTGCCTTGCTAACCTGTGCCTGCTCTAGAGGGAGTCCCATTTACCATTCTATTGTGCCTAAAATTAGGGAGCTTAAGTCTCTCAAGAGAGACCTTCAAAGGCACTAGGTTTTCCCCATTGACTGCACAGGAAATTTAGAAACCTCCTTTAGAGTGTCTGCCCCATTAAGAATACAATGTTGTAGACTAGATGCCCACACTAGGTTCACTGGATCCTTGGCTAAAAGGGCTGCCATGAAAGGGTTGCTCAGCCATCTCATTAATGTCCTATCCACTGAGACAACGTGGAGTAGCACTTTTCTCTTAGGTCTGGTATTTGTGAAATGCTTGTTAAATCACCTCAGATATCATTAGATGGGTGCCAAGGAAATTTAGGATTAAATCCAGTTCAATGAAAGCAGCTTTCCAAAAATCTGTACATTTTGTACACTGGCAAGTATATTAATTAAGGCATCTCATGAGACATTTACAGTGCCAGAAGATGTTGTTTGCGATTCAGGCTCAAAATATTTTCTCAGGAGCCCAGTATGTTTGAAATATCATCTTTGGTGAGTAAGAGCAGAATCACATATCCTAGCTGCTGAATTATTAATATTTGCAAAATGTATAGTATTATCTCATAATGCATCTGCTATGCATTCCCTAGTCTATACTGAAAAGCTCTCCTCTTCTTTTTTAATTTTGCACTATTTTTACAAAGTATGCTGATGACCTGAGCACAGTTTGATTGCCATATTTCTCCACTAATCACAGCTAGAAGTTCTCTTCTCATACCTCATGAAACACAGTCAAAACAGAATAGAAATAGAGGGAGTAAAATGCAAGGTCACCCAAGCAATGTGCAACAGGACTAGGAAGTGAAGCCAGACAACCTTGTACTTTCATTGCAAGGTCTTTCTCCTCCTCCAGCCCTTTTTAGCAAAAATGCCTAACACCTTGGTGCTTTGGGCAGGTTTCCATACTCGGTACATCTCTGGAGGTCAGAGAAGGGTGGGAAAATGTTGCTTTGTCAGTGCGTGGGAGGGCTTTGACAGCTGCAGGGCGGAGCTGGGGCCCATCTAACCAATTTGGCAGCCCTTGCTCTGCTCTGGCCTCTGGAGATGGTGACCTGGAATGCAAAGCCTCCTCCTTTGTGTGGTCTCATGCCTATACATGCTGCACGAGCCTAATGCTAGTCCTGGTAGAAGAGATAAATTAAAAAAATTATTCACTTATGTAGAAATCTTAATCAAAACCCATGAGCTCAGCACAATCCATAAATATCTCAGTATTATTTCTGGGAGTAAAGTTGAAAAACAGGAGACGAAACAATGAAATGAAGGAAAAAATTACCTTACTACAGCCAATTAGTGTGAAAAGAGTAAATATGTCTTTGTTGGAACTTCGAAAAAGGAAAGTTTTGGCCTGGTCTCTACTATGGCATTATCTCAGACTAAGAAATAGGGTGATGAATTTGTTGGGATACTCACTGGAGAAACTACTTGATTGCAATCTGGCCTGCTGCTTAAGGAAAATAAAATTGAGTTCTCATCAGGCAACAAGCCTGTATAAGTTAATAGGCTTTAATAATAGCACCTCATTACATTTTTATAAAACTGCCTGGGAAATGAATGCTGGAAATACAAAGGAAAGCTCTATGGGATCACAGTTATAAAGCAAAGATAACATAGTCAATATTACAGCATTTCAAAATAATGCATACGCTATACTGGATACCACACAGAATTCAGTGACTGGGATTAAGGCCAAGTAAGTTTTTTGAATGGATGTCCAAAGCAGATGGGAGACTTGACTCATGTTTTGGAGCAGAAAAATGATTTCTGGGACAAGGTGTTTAGGAAGCTTGATAGCAGTCAGAAAATTAGAGGGTACTAGCCTCAGTGGATGCTGATGTCTAGTAACAATATTGTGGTCAGTATTAAAAAAGTCACATTTGCCAGCAAATAATAAGAATGGTTTTACTTTTGTATCCAAGACACACCACTTCTTTCCCATAGGTTTTTAACACCTCTGTTGACAAACGCTTACATTTTTAAAAAATGATGAGCACTGTGTTTGTGAACTTGGAGGCATTTCTGTTCCCAACGATTGGCCATTAATCAATGCAGTGGTGAAGAAACTGTTAGACTCAGTGGAGGTAACAGCAACAGAGAACACTTCTGAAAGGATGCATGAGCAAACAGCACACACTACAGAAGACTGTGTTTGTACTGGGGAGGTCATCCTTGTTGCCTATAGTAAGGATCTAATTTAGGTGTTTCATGTGGGAGCCAGGGCTCCCAAGGATGACTGATGGAGGCAAGAGCCTCTAGAGGATGATGCAGAATATCTGAGTTGGGCTGTAGTTAGGATATTAATTTAGATACCTTCTTCTTTCCATTTACTATACACAGAGCCTAAATTAAGGGATTAAAACTAGTCAAGGCAAATTCCATTCCCTCTGCTGCAGTGTGTTCAATACCATGAAATGCTGAGGTATCTGGGAGCTGTGTATGCTCCATACTTCATAGAGGTGTTTAGTACATCGGGGGAGATCTCCTCTGATCTTGTGTTCTCAGTGGTAATGCTATATTTTAATTAGGAGATCAAATTTATCAGCTTGTCACTGTCAGTTGCAGACTAGAGACCAGGCTTTCATGGGACACTCACTGACTCCTCTGGGATAGCGATATATCTTATCTTTATCTCATTTGAGGGATGTTATTATGTGAGTTTTTGATGACAACTCTCAGCATGTGTGGCTAATTCTTACCTGATGGGGACTGGCTATTCTGACTCTGAGGAAGGGTGTCGTAAGAGATGGATTCAAACCGGAATCTGACACATTCCTTGAACATGGGGAGATGTTTCTCCCCTCCCACCAAGGAGACCTGAGGGCAACAGCAGAGCCTTGACATTGAAACTTTTCAGAAGGCAAGGTTCATATCTCTGACTTCAGCAAAGACTGAGTGCGAGTGCTCGTTAAATATTAAATAATAGCACGGTTCAGATCTGAATCCAAACTTCTCATCTTGCACCATTCCAGCTAAGCTGGTTATGAACAGGAACACTGCTCAGAAACCCCTTTGAACTTTGGAGGAATTTTGGTTCTGGATCTAAAACCTGAGTTCAGTAGTGTGTAACAAGGGCTCTCAGTCAAAAGGGAAGCATGAAAGGAAATCATTCAGGATTATTTTCGTAACATATTGGAGTAAACAGCAGACAAAAGGAGGTCAAATCATTTGTGACTTGTATTCTAATAGCCAAAAATTATCTAAAAATACAAATTAAAAATATGAAACAGGCTTGTATGACTACATTTGAACTACTATTTCACAAAAGTTTTAACTGTGGAAAAAAACTTTATAACACCACCTGCTGTTCTGCTGGTTTTGACCTGACCCCTTTCTCCTTTTCTTGTTATTATAAACAGTGAGCTCTTTAAGTGAGAGCTGTTTAAAGGATAGGGGGCTGTAAGTGTTCCTTCCTAGATCCCAGATGCAGTGGGAGACTGATGGGCTTTTTGATCTTTATTTTATGAGTGTCTGATAAATTGCCTCTGGCACCTGGCAACTGAAATTTCACTATCTGAAAACTAACCCTTATGTCAAACAATGTGGCCAGTCTCATACTCTGAGTTAAATAGCTGCGTGCATTTAAGTACAGGATGTTTTCCAACATTCAGTACAGTATGTGGTGAAGCCCTGCTTCACATATTATTATTAGACAGATCCTCAGCTGATGTAAATTGGCATAGCCCCATATGATTAAAGGAGCTGAACTGTTTTACATCAGCTGGCAACCTGGTCCAAAGTGCAACACACATACTTTTTGATTTAAAATAGTATTTTGTATGTGATTCTTCAAAGGTTGGTATGGTTCAACTTTTTCAATATATTGCTCCGTGGCCTCTGTTTTTTGTTTCTGAGGCAAGTAAAAAAAAAGGTATTAAGATAAAGCATCATGGGTAATGTTTTCTGGTTTGCTTGTTTGTTGGCTCCTTCAGATGGAAACTGAGCTATCGTGTATTTGAAATCAAAGTCTCAGATGGTGCTCTGGCTAACAGCTACCAAATTGTGTTACTAACTGTGCCCCGAGGGAAGACACCCTGGTCTCCATCTTGTTTCGCATGTGTTCTGGCAAATGATAGGAAAACTCATGCCTATTTGTGTCAGAATTGAAAATATCAGCAACAGATCTGCCCAAGATACTGGAATTTCTGTCTAGTAGGTAATCCCAACATTTCCTATTTTTCTCATCCCGTTTTGCAACAAGGGTTTGTAAGGGAGAATTACAGAAATGGAGGAGATGGCTTATCGTGAGAAACAGTGATGAAAACAGTGGGAGGGATCCAGACGAAGTGGAGCCACTGTAAGAGCAGAGGCAGCAACTCACATATTTAAATAAACCAGAAAATGGTGCAGTCTAAGTACAGAGGTTATGGGACCATGAATGCTCCATGCATGGGCAGCTGAGGGTGACTCAGAGGCCTCTTCTGGTCTTGAGAGTGGCATGAAGGTTGTGAATGCTCCTTTGATCATAGGAGTTTGGAAATGTCATCTCAGCGAGAGAGAGCATTGAATCTGAAATAAAGCAAGAAACACCAACAGAAGAGCCTGGTCCTGATCAGCATAGTAAATAATATATGTCAGTAACAGTAAATGCAGGGTTTCCTTGCTTCGTCCTTGAAGAGATTTGAAATCTGAGGTAGCTCAACAGGAACATCAAGGTGAGAAGTCAGATTAAGTTTACATTTGTCTCCTTATGCAGGATCCATTTCCTGTGACAGGCATCAGAATGGCACCAACGTGACTGAAGCTACAATGCAGCCACATTCACAGTCATAATTATTCTGTGTTGACTAAGACACATGCTAATTTTATTTTTCTCTGGGGGGGTTGAATTCTGTCACCTACCACATGTGCCTCTGCATTGCTTGCTACCGGCCTCCACCACCCCCATCTCCCTTGCTGAAGGGGTTAGGGCACTGACTTTGGTGGGACGGCTCCATGCAGCACCTCACATTTAAGTGCAGGTTAGATGGCTCCATGGGAGACATCCCATTGGAGGATGACATCCCACCCAGCATGCTAATAAAATGGTTCCTTTTACAGGAAAGCTCATGCTGGCAAATTGTCTTTGAAAACAATGCTGTTTGCTTAGACCAGAGCATTCTGTATTTTCTTGCAGGAAAGGCAGCGTGGCTGGTGAGGCGCTGGGTCAGAACTCCAGACATCCAAGCTCTGGTGCTGGCTTTGCCTCCAGGCTTGTGCAGGGGTACGGGCAAGCGTCCCTGGAGTTACTGTGCATCTCTTCCTCCCCATCATGTAAAACCTAACACAATTTGAGCCTGGAGCTTAGAGGAGGCCATTAGTTGCTACTGAAGTACAAATTAAAATAATCCATAATTCTTCCATAGAACATTTAAAGCAAACAGTCTGGGAACAGAAACAGCCACATTTTACTTCACTGAAGAATCACATAGGACAAAAGGAAATGCAGATGGTCTGACTGAACTGTCTCATGAGCTGTTGACTAGTTAATTAATCAAAGTTGCCTAGTGATTTACTGATTAACAGAGGTTCTGCAGTCATGAACACGTCAAATCTCACAATGGAAAATTTAGCAATGGAAAAAGTTTGGTCTTTTAGTTCCTTCCTCAATCAAGACACAGAATGGTATGAGAACTGAGGATATTTCAAGTATTAAGCTTATGCCAAGGAACCTAATTATGTGATAATATTGCTTAGGCAATTTTGATTGTTTTTTTCCATGCAGCTTTTTTCTAAGTGGAGTGATTTTTTCATATTTTACCAGTGCTAGAAAACCACTCATATAAGAATTCCTCTAATGTCTTTATGTACATACAGTCAAAAGTATGCAATATTCCCTGTCATTGTAGTCACATTAGGTAGTCTAATAAAGGATAAATACTGAAGGAGTTGCCTTTCCTGTAGGTGGGAAATCACAGGAGTAAAATATATTCAAATTTTCTTGGAAGACGGAGAGCTACCTTAACTATCAGTTGTTGCCTTGACACCATATGCATCCCTTTGATAAGGAGGACATGATAAGGGCGCTTTTTTTTTCACAAACATCTGCCTATCTGTAAAGATTTCTTTAAGTATTTAATTAATGAGTTCAAAAGCCTAGTCAAATATATCTATTTGAATTGTTATTCAGAGGATGCTGAAGTCTGTCACTATGCTCGTGTGTCCTGGAAGATTAAGTTCTCTGTCATAAGACAGCAGAAGACCTGTCTTGCATGGTCATAAATCTCACCTTTGTACTTGGTGGAGGTCAACCATGAAGAGGTCTATTTCTCCATAGTGCAGGTATATTATAAACCTCTCTAAGAACAATTGTGCAAATGATCATACTGGATGAGACAGTGTTGTATCATGCAGGAACATCCCCCAGCAAAGCAGGGGGGACAGAGGGCTCGTCAGAAGAAGGTACAATGACCCTGTCAAAAGAGGTTTTCCTAATAGTCCTCTAATATCAGAAAATGGTAGAAAGTTCAGTGTCTGATTTCATAACTCTTCAACAATGATAGATTTAATTTTTATTAAATTGTACTCTATTGTTTCATATTGTATTGTATTATATTATATTATACTATGTTATTATATTACATGTTATTATTTATACAAGTAAATCTGATTCCAGAAGAGGAAAGGTGATATGGATGTGATTCTTCATTACTTCTTTCTGGCTGTTGGAGCAGCCCATTGGAACGGTCCCCAGCTTCAAAAGTTAGAGTGGCCTTGATGCTACTCTATTTGACACAAGTGCTGAACTAATCTTTAACTCAGTAGGTGCTGAGGGAATTCCATCAGATCCCTTAAACACACCTGCACTGACAGCTCAGTGAACTTAACAGATGAGGTAATGCCATTTCAGTGACAAATCCTCAGATTCTTGTGCTGATAACTTGGTTCTGAGAATGCAGCTGATGTTTTCCCAATAGAAAGTAAGTAGTTTTTTTCCATTAATTGCAATATCTGGATATTCAATCTGGATAATTTTTTAATATAACTTTGAATTGCTTATGTTAAAAAAAATCTTAAGAGCTATTTCTAATAAAAGAACCTGAAACATGCATGAAAAATAAGAAAGGGTGTCTTTAAAGGGTGCCAGATTAGTCTGCTGAAAATACAAGTCATCTGAAAGGATAGGCCTATTTTTAAAAGTATAGTAAATAGCCTTGTACATATATGTGGCCTATTTTGCAAAGACAAAACCTCCACATAAATTAATAGAGAGGAATTACTCAAATAACTAAAGAAAATGTAGCTTAACTAAGGAGTCTACTCTTCATGTTCCAACAATGAACATGTTGTGGTCTTCTTTTAAATGTTTGGATGGTAAAAAGGAATTTAAAAGTGATTTTTTAAGGGGCTTTTGCTTAAAGACTAGCTTCTTTCTTTCAATCTGCACTGCATCTTTCTTTGCATGCAAAATTTATTCTAATGTCCAAAGAAGCTCTATGAGAAGTACAGGTGTAGGATGCACAGTGGTTGTCTGAGGATTAAAAATCTACAGTCAGGAGAAGGCAGAAAGTACTTCCCTCCAAAAATCATAGGAGAGACTTCTAATCAAGCATCAAGTCTGAAAAGTGTAAAGAACTACTCCTGTCTCTGTATCTAGCTGCTTTCTGCCACGTAAAGCACCCATGGGGTGATAGGCACTTTCCTCTGGCGACCACAAAGACCACAATGCTCTCATAGATCTATTAACAGCCAGGAGTAAAAATATGTATCTGAATACTGAAACAGTGCATAGTCTTCAAAACCATCTCCTTCTTTACTCTCTATTTCCCAGAAGTCATTTGCTTTAGTGGTCAGTTTGTGTCTGCATGCATTTCATTTGTCTTACCCTAGCCTCACTAATCACTGCAGTGGCTAAAGTCACTAATCTTCCAAGTTGCAGCCTGCCTAAAGCCAGCGCTTGACACAGGCACCTCAGTTAAATCTGCAAAGAGAGGGGGGTTGAATGAGCGTCTTCCAATGTTACAATTAATAACAGTTTGGCCTTTGTCCTGTACAAACTTGTATTTATTACACCTGTGGATTGCAAGGGGTCTACTCCAGCAGTAAATATTACACCCAGAGTAGGCAGCATTTGGCTGTGATATTTCATGCATACTGTAATGCATGGTACAAAAGGGGCATTTTGGCTCAGAAATAGGAAATTTCTTCACAGACATGGGAAACAAATGCAGCAACCTCCCTTTGACACCAGGCTGCAGCACCCCATTTTGAGGCACATGATATCAGTGTTTTGCAGTGTTTGAGATGCATGATCTTGGCTTTAGCTGAGATCCCAAGTCAGTTAGTCTTGCAGGCTGAACCTTTGTTCCGAGTCCCAGCACACAGTGGGGAATGGAGGACAGATCCAGCTGTTGCAATGTCTCCAGAGATACCTACCAGGGCATCTAACTGCTGCTGGCAGAGCAGCACACAAGGGCCATAGATCAGCTGAGACTTCCCAGTTGCACAGACGTCCTGTGGGAATTTTTGGTTCCTTGAGGACTTTTCCTCTTGGTTTTTCCTGGTTTTCTCAGCTTCCTTTTCTTTGTTTTTTCTCTTTTTTCAGAGGAAGCTGAAGAAAATGCAATGAGACTGTGGAGTTCCCTGAGTGCTCCCCTTCCTCTCATTGGTTTAATGCTGTGAGAGGACACGTCACCCTCTGGTACTCAACTGACACTGGCTTGAGCAAGTGGCTTTGTAAATCCAGGTCTGGCAAGAGCCTGAGGAAGTGAAACCTTTGATCAGTCACACAGCACCATAGGTGATGTGGCATCACAGAGTCAGGGACTGCACTTTTTAGTCAGGGGTTACCTTTAATCTCTAATTTGGCAAAACAAAACAAACCAAAGCAGAAATCGCCCTGAAGCATTTCATTTTTGCCTCTAATGCCAGAGAGCTTAAGCATGGCAGTTTGGTGATGTGCTATGCAAATTAAAGCTGTGAAAAAACAAAGCTAGTTAAACACAAGTTTTTCTTTAGCAGGTAATTATTCTTAGCTGTTTCCACATGCCTCCTTACAGCCATGAAATCCTGGTACGTAACGATGAAAGACTAATTTCAGAACTCACACATGCACTATTTTGTTAGCGGTGGAAGCACAAGCAGAACATCTGGGTGCCAAGTTCAAGCAAAGTGCAAGGTTTTTTTCTGAATTCAATGTTGGTGTGTCCCATCATGTAACTATGATATATGATAAAAGGAAAAATCACAGCCAAACTCAAGCTTGTTCAAAGCAAGGTGCTAGTGAAAGGATGGGATGGAAAATAAGTACTAATGGATTAATGTTCCATGATAAATGTTTTATTATAAAAACTAGTGAGTGATTAGATAATTCTTGCTTCCAAAAGCAGGATTTAAATATTTCTGCTTGGCTTGCAACCAAAATAAATACATCACTTAACTATCTGGTTTATAGGAACAGCTATATGAATAAAAAAGTAATAGAGACTTGCTTTCTTTTGTACAGTGGGTGCAATAAATAGCTAGCTATAGCAATATGCTGCTCACTGTTTGGAACTGGTATGATACTTAAAAAGAAGTCATTACAGGTATTGAAGGTATAGCCAGAACTCTTCTCTGTGCAAGCTTCACTGTCACTAATTCAAATAGTTATTCAAAGAGTTGCACAGTGAAAGTTCAGGTAAGAAATCTTACATTTTAAGGAAAATGAAGATATAAACATTGGAAAAAATCTGAATATTAGATTTGTAAAATCTATACAAACACTTGAACCAGAACGATTTTAATTTCCACCAGTACAGCAGATTTTGAACACAAGTGGACTTGCCAAAAGGATGTAAAGGTATTAAATATAATCACTTATAAAACTTTGCTTCTATGGATGTATTAACTCATTAATGGATCTCAAAGGACTTACAGGGGAAATTCATGTTATCCCTGTTCCGCTGATGAAGAAATTGAGATACTGAGAAGTAAACAAGCTTATTCAGCACCATCCAACTAGTCAGACCCCAGATGTGTCAGGTCCAATTCAATACTGTGTTTACAGGATTGTGATAGCACTGATTACATCGGTTATACTTGATGCAAATGGTTGAATATACACTTGACACTTTCTGTTTAGAGAACTGTCTTTAGAGGGACAGTGTCCTCAAATTAGATTGCTATGTTGCCTTCTGTGCATTTTTTTTCAGAATAACCAACATCACTTCAAATAACATCTAAAAGGATTCAAACAATCTGGCAGGCCTGGCTGGACCTTGAGGAGAGTCGTAGGAGAAAAGGCAAACCCTATCACATACATGAAAATGCTCTTCTCCCATGTACAATTACTTAAATGTGGGTAAGAAGGTCAGAAAAAAATGATGCAATCTCTAAGTCACAGATTCAGTCACAGTCACAGTTCACTGACTTAACAGACAGTGGACAAACACAGAGATGTTTGAGTTATGGAGAGGAGGGCACAAAAGTTATTTTACTAGAACAGCATATTAAAAGAAAGAGGAAAGCAGGACAATGCAGAGAAGCGTGCTCATGCTCTTTCCTCCTGTCAGCTTAGCATCTAAGTCTGCTCTCTCTGCTTCTTGTTGAACACCCTTGATTTTGTTTGCTTCTCTCTGACTGCCTGGGTTAATTGAGGGATGTGCCAGGTGCCAAGGGAATAGAAAGGACATGCACAACAGTCAAAGCAACCGTAAGTTGATCAGTAGATATACACTCTAAGGTGATGCATTTTTAAAGTATGACCTTACGATGCTTTAACATCACAACACTCCCAAAGACTATATTTAAGGGCTCAGGCTGGTCTCATTGCTAAAAACAAACAGACCATTGTCTTAGTCCAGGCAGCCTAGGGATAACTGTGTGTTTATACATTTTTCTCCTAGCTGTCTAGGACATGATATATTTAATAAGTGTATTTAGTACATGGTGTCTGCTGACAGTGGGATGCTGGATGTGCTGACTGGTCATTGCTCTGGCTTCTGCAATCTCACCATGTTGTGCTGTGCACAGGATCAGAAAATGAGAGCAAGAGTGGACCTACAAAGTCCCTGGACTTTGAGGAGACTGTTCTGGCCAGCAGTTTTGGGCTCAGGCAGGCCAGCCCTAAAACCAAACAAATATGGGGGTACCCAGTCTGTGCTGAAGTCTGTGCTATCACAGCTGTGCTGCAAAAAGTCCTCAGATATTCCTTAAAATGCTTGCTCAGGAATGTCTACTCACACTACACTCACTCCAGCGTAAACACACCCTTAAAGCAGATGTAGAACATGCTCGAGGCGGAGATAATGCAACACCCAGGGATGGCTGGTAAATAAAGCAGTCTACATACAGTCACTTTGCCCTGCATATTCGTACTAAGCTGAAGGTCAGACTTCAGCTCGGTGAAAAGCTAGTGGAGCATGACAACCATATAAAATACCATATAATAAACATATGGGAGTGTTGCTTTCTTCTGCTGCTATTGGTCTTGTGGATGTCAGTGGAATGAAGATTTGGCCTGTGTTGTATTGCCCTACAGTAGTTTTACAAACAAGGTAGATTTATATGGCTTTGGAATTAAGCTACTGCTGCAAAAACAAGTCCTGTAGAAAAATGTTTGGTGTGAGATTATTTACAGAGAGGCTACACTGATTCCTTTCGTATTAATGCTGAGGCTCTCCTAAGGTTATGCTGAGCATAATTCTTTTCCATTTCTGCTTAGGGAGGGGTTGAAAAGTTATGCTTTTGTGGAAAGATCCACAATTCTAATATCCCCAGCTTAAACTAAACCCCTTTATGAAAGGACTTGAATTAAGCTACGTACTGAAAGCCAGTAGAGGAAACTTTATATTGAATCGTCTTGAGTATATAACACAAGCTAATAGGAAATTCAGCTGGTGATGCTGTGTAGCACATCAATGAGTAAAGATACGTCACCATCATCACAGTTTAACAGAATATTTCCTCTGAATTTCAATGAACATCAGAATTTGAGTTTGATGGCTGCTGAAGCCTGTTTCCAAAAGTTACCTGGGCCCCTAACTCCCATATAATTGAAATAGGAGCTTTGATTGCTTTGAATAGCTTTGATCAGATAGACCCAAATTTTGTATCTATCACACTTCATCATATTTTCCAAACATATTTCTAATATTAAAATGCTTTCAAACAACAGAGAAAGAGCTGTTCACATGGACGTTTAACAACAATTATTTCAGCATTCTCACTGGAGGCTGAAAACAGTGTGCCCATGAGCTACCTGAGGAAGATGCAGGAAAAACTTTTTCACTATGCAATGCAGAAGCGACACGAGGGCTCCCATGTATAACTGTTGCCTGTCATATTGCTGAACTTCTTACAAAGTAAAATAGGACTACCACATATAAATGTGTGTGATGTGTGTGAAGGTGAGGAATTTTCCTCCCTTCCTGTTGCTCTGTGTGAAGAGGGCAATAACAAATTTCTCTGAGTGCAAAGTTTAGGGTCAGAAGGAGGGTTTTGTCAGAAGAGGGCCTGGGATGGGGTTGTAGGGGTGCTTTTAAAAATTACCTTTCCACCAGAAAGTACATAATTTTTAGTGTTTATAGAATTGAGGGCATTGGAGTGTATCCTGCAGTATTTTGGATCAAAACTGACAGACAATGGAGTGCACGTTACCATCCTTGTTAGTCTGAGGGCCTGGGACAGGGTTGGTGCTGTGCCTGTGTCCCCAGCTGCAGGGAGGTTTGGGATTTTCCAGTCTCAGAGTTGCACAGAGCAGCAGGTGGGTGCGTTCATGTGGGTAACTGTGGTCTCTTATCTCAGGTAGGAGTAAAGTTTATACACCGCTGGGACAGGCGAGTTTTCTTCAAAGGACAGATCACACCAAGAGCCTAACTAGGATTCTCCAAACCACATTTGAGGTGCCTATCTCTCCTTAATGGCTGTAAAGAGAGTGTAGGGTGACTGGCCTCCAAAATTAGTTGTTTCCATTGGCATTGTGAGTATCTGCTGAGTGCCACCTGGAAAGGATTTGCTTCCTTCTGACCCTCTGAAGACTGACCCCATTCACTCAGGCTCTGCTCCTGGGAGAGCTTTTGCCCCTGCCTGAACTCAGACAGAGTGAAGTTTTGTTTATATCCAAACTGAATGAAAATTTCCAAGTAGTTCAGGGTATAGAGCTGTGTGAAAACTGCAGCTCTGACTCCAGGGAGTCTTGGCTTACAGTGAACCTCTTCAGCAAAGAAACATGAATTTTCTGTTTCCCCCCACTTCTCAGATTCCCCCACGATGAGCCAAAGGAATTCAGCCATGGAGGGGGTGGCTCAGGCTCTGCTCTCGGGGCTTTTCACTGGAAAGAAGATGCTGACTCCTCACGATGCTGCTAGTGGGCTGTATGTAAATCCACTTTCCCACCTCAAGGACTTGCCTCTGACCATGCACAGAAATTTATAGTTTGTTTTTAATAAAAATATTGCTCCCCATCATCCATAAAAGAGAGAGGCTTGTTGGAGCTGCACACCTCCCAGGCACGGTGCTATTGGTTGCCCTGCCAGCCCCGTGATGTAAATTACCTTTGCACTTTGTAATAGAGTCAGCACCATGACAGGAACTCACACATCACTCAGTTGGCTAAGGGTAATAAAGAGGAAAATCAAAAGGAGCATGAGTTCATGCTGGAGGTATGTGCAATCAAGGAGAGAGATTTATGACAAAAACTGAGTTATAATATTAAAGGGTATAAACAGCTTCTTACTGTTATGCTTTCATACACCCTGTGTTCCTTCAGTAAGTACAGTGTTAAGTTTGGGGGAGACTTAGCTGCGAATCATTGCTTTCTTAGAAAGGGCTCTGGAAAAACAAACTTGCATTTATGTGGCATAAAAATCATTGCTGAGGTTCAGCCAGCATCAATGTGGGCGAGTATGAGGTAGCAACCTCTGGCTAACAGGCATCAAAAACATGTTTTGAAACTCTGGTGTGACAATCCTCATTTGTTGACAGTGGCTTAGCATCTACAAAACTCACTTGCTCTACTCACCGAACTGCAGCAGCATCTATCATCAGTATTTACCAGAAATGGAGCCAAGTGCCTGAAACTGAGATGCCCTCAGTAAAATGGTACCCAATTCATTCTTCTGTGATTGTCATGACTGTAACTTTATCTGGGCATCCTCTGGTATAGAGAAGGAATGGCTTTACTGTCTTGGGCCAAAGCTTTACGCATCCCAGTTTCAAGCTTCTCATGCGAACCGCTGCAGATGCTGAACAAGGCTTGTATGAGCAGGGCATGACACAGGGAGCTCCTTGGGCCCACTCTGGTGTCTCCCCACCGAGCTGCTCCATGGCCACCAGAGCCTTTGAGCACTGTCTCCTGTCCCCAGCCCTGCACCCTCTTTCCCCTCCATGCACACCAACCCCTGCCTCCAGTGAGACAAGGGGAGCTGGCTAGATGCTGAATAAAGAAAAACTGTAACTTGGAATTAGCTCAGAACAGAATTTTAGAAGAACTGAAATGCCACAGAACAATAAGTATAACAATAATTGAGCCATTTCAATGTACTTTTTTGTCTCTGTCTCTGGTGTAAAGAGCAGCTCTTTGCACCTACTAGCAGTATCTGATCTGAGTTTCCCTATAAGACTGCAAAAGGAACCTTCCTGATTTCTATGATTTTTCCAGTGGTCTTTATGGCCCTTTTATTCTCATCTGGGAAATCAACAACAAGCCCAGGCGATGAGATCTCCTGCACACTGTTTGCTCACATCCTCTCCTTGTCAAGTTGTAGCTAAGAGCTAGGTCAAAGTCCTACAGGACTGTGGCATATAGTTTATGTGGTATGTGAGCCCTTCCCCTGGGATGCCCATTTTTCACCCCATCTCACCACACAACTCCACTAGCTGTGTTGGGATAGAGGGGTAGCCGGGTTTGACCCCAAAGAAATCGTCTCATAGTTTGACACAAGGGTACAGGGAAAGCATGGAAAACATCAGCCCACTTTTTATGTTACACTGAAAAGGATGAAGCAGATGTTTTTAAGTAAACATGGGCTCTTGTTATGCATTTCTCAGAAGTCAAGAGAAGCGTTTTCAGAAGCAGGAGTAGCCCATGAATTTAAAGGAGTTTTAAATACTGTACTTTCCCATAAAGCTATAAAACTCTGGCAGAAAGCTCAGCAGCCAATCAATGAGGAATGAACCTGAGCATGTTATAACTCAGATTACCAATAAAAATGTCAGGCTGAAATCTGAAGTGGGTAGTTTTATAATCTTGAACTGAAAGTATTTTTTTAATTGCTTTCAAATGGGGAACTTAACAATATAATTAAATATATGTATAAAAAGCCCCAAAGTGCTACAATCTGCTTTACTATCTGACTTTGTCAAGCTGATTATTATTACAATAGGGGAAATGGTGGATTTGAATGTCTTTTCCCCAGCACTGCAATTTCCCAGCTGTTTTATTGGGATTGTATTAAAACTAGACAAAATGGACTCTGCTGCTTCCATAAAAAACAGTTGAGCATTAAGAGTTAATACCAGCATTTTAAAATCATTAAAACCAGCCTATAGCTGTAGATTAGTGTGGGGTGAGATGTGTTATTTGAAGCAGGTGTGATCTGTCAGGAGCAGTGTTTTGGCATTTTACAACCAGTGGGGCTACGTGCACAGCTGTAGACTGAAGAAAAATGGACCAACGTGGTTACAATGGGCTGCTTTGTATATAAGCTGCTATTTTGCTAATGCACTTTTAGCATATATATAGATAAACAGTTCAAATATTGATTGGTATTTTCTGGTATTAATAGGCTCACTTTAATCTGGTTTAGTCTCTAAAGTATATTACATTGATCAGTGACCACTGATATATTTTCTTAGTGAGACTAAATTTTGCTCTTATCCAAAGGATATGTGTGTAAACAAAAGTGCCTGGAGGAATAGTTTGGATAGTAAAAGAGAGCTGAGTATGTGCCAGTCAGGTGTAAACTGCTGGAAATAACCTGTTACTGTTTATGGACCAGGTTGTACAGAGAGCTTTAGAATAGAGTTGGTTGGGAGCCAGCGATCAAACACTTCTTTTGTTGGAAAATGCCAGTGTGGGGAAACAGAAGTATTTCATAGGAATGTGTCAGGTCTGATGAAGTTTTGATGAAATACAAACAGGGTCCTGCTGGAAGTCTACCATGTTCCTGCCAACCCGCACACAGGTTGTTGTTGGACCAGAAATTTATTATTCTTCTAAGGTTCATGTTGATAGGGTTGCCCCAACCTCCACAGGTCCTGACCCTACCTAGTGCTGGTGGGGATGGGCAGTGTGGAAACCTTGGCTGAGGTTTGGAGTGAGCTTCCAAGAATTATTTAATTATGAAAATTTCAAAACAATATCTCCATTATGACAAAACAACTTTTTTACATGGATTTTCTTTTCCATGGGGCATTTTGATATTTCTAGTTTGCCAAAAGGCAGTGTTTTAGTTTATAATTATTTTAAGTAAAGGTATTTTCCCATGAAAGGAAAATCTCAGCTTAATCTCATATAGTTGATGGCATAGAACTGTTATTGAGATGGTACACATGGATTTTCCAAAATCTCACATATGCTCCTGAGCTTCTGACACCAACATGTTATGTGGGACAAGAACATACAGTGGTATTCCACTGTTTAAGGTAGCAGAATACTTAATGCCATAGTAGATAACTTACCTGATATGATTGTTTATGAGAGTGTTATTTATTATACTATAGAACTGGTGGAAAATATTTTTATTGTATGTGGTGAAAACAAAATATAATTGAAGCATGTAAACTCTGCAAGTTTATGGAAACACTGAGTTAAGCACCATAAAGACTGAGAAGTAAATTGGTTTTTAAGAACAAGTACAGTTCTGGGAGTCTGACAGTTTATAGATAACATATAGATAGTGCTGTTTCATTTGCTGTAAATATGAGGGTCTGTTTTTCTTCCCACCTATATTGATTTTTTTACCATTGTAATTCCTGTTGCTGCAGTGGAGTTACTAGTGTTTTATACTAGTGCAAATAAGAGTCAGCATTGGAAGCATTACTTTCAACCCAGCAGTGTCCATTTAATTGTCACAGTGGGTAAAGAGAAGAGCTCTCAGAGAAGGTTGTTTATCCTTATGGGAAGGGACAATAAAAACCACAGGGGCTTTCCCTTCTGGCCTGGGTGGAATTTTAAGGGATGGAAAAGGGTAATTTTTATTCTTCACTTTAATTAGCCAAGCCCTTTGATGTTAGTGGTAGATATCAGTATAAATCTTAAGGGCATGAAGTTAATGGAATTACATTTAGGGTGAATTTTCCTCAAGGAGCAATTCACACAGTCTGCTTTGCAGTGAAGAGTGCTATGGGTCAACAAGGCTTTGCTAATTATTACAGATCATGTCAAACATGACTACCTAAACCACAGAAATATGCACTGTTCAATTACATGTGGATATCCAAAAAGACAGTATTATTCTCAATCTTTCCTGTTGAACAAAATACCGGAACTTTTTACTTCTAGACTCCAGCCAGGAGCACTGATACGTAAGCTGGAGGATTCTGAGTACAAAACAGGCTCTTAAGAGTTTAATCCCCATTTTTGTACTTAAATCTTAGACTTTTTGAATTCTCTGTTACTGGGACATTCACACGATCCCTGGTGACTCCTGGGATGCAAAATGTGTATCCTGTGCAGCCAAAGGAGCAAAGCCAGCACTGTCACATAATAAATAAAACTGTGGAAGATCAAATGTTATAACATCCTGAAGGGTGAAGTAAGTGAAGTCAAGCTAAGGCAGCATGTATCCAGAGAGGCCTGTGAGGCAAGACCAAGGATTTTCAGTTCAGGTTAGCACACCGTGGGAGTGTGAGGGCATTAGTTCCATCATCTCTGGTGGTAAAACAGAGGTGGGGAGGAACGAGGACACAGAGATCAAGGAGGAGAGCTACCACCAACACTTTCCATGTCTCCAGTGCATAACAGTGGCCATTGTTAAAAAAACAACAGTGGTCACATGAGGTTATATGATATTGTTACAACCTCTCTTTGGGGAAGAGAAGCTATTCTGTGGCAAGACTTGGAAATGGCTTTTGCTAGAGACGGGTCTCTGTGTTTGGAAACGGTCCATGTCTGTTGGAGACGCCTGCAGTTTGCTCTTATTGATAGTGAAATTGAGGTAGAAATGAGTTAGAGGGAAAATTACTTTTTAAAAAAGCAGTGGCAAAAAGAAAAAACTCTCTATGTATACAGTGGCTCAGTCTGCAATAGCATTAGGTTAAAGACTTCCTATGCTTTACTATCATTAACACATTGTAAACACGTGAAGCTAACTATTCATAAAATAGCATCCATTTCATGGGCCAGATCACGCCCCTCTTGTGGGAAACCATGCAGGAAGAGAAGGGGGAGTCTCTGGGGAATGGGAAAATTTTCAAGATTGTTCCTTAAGAGGAGATAGTATTTCTCTGACCCATAAACAAACAGCTCATTGGAACCTGAGAATTGGTATACCTGCAAGATTGCCTAGGGTCCAAAATCCAACAAAGCCTCATGATTCTGCATCACAGCAGTACAGCAGAAGTTAACTCTGGGGTTAGGGTGACTCTCATGCTTCTTATCAGTCAACAACCTGATGCTTTTGCAAGTCTCCCTCTGGGAGATGTTAAGCAGAAAGTCATATATGAGACATGGTAGGCAATTTAGTTGGAAGTGGTGAGGTCTCAGATAAAGTATTGTGATGAGGTCTGGGTTTCAAGGAGAACACAGATATGCTGGAAATAGAGAAAGTTAAACGCATTGAGAGAAGATTTAAAAAACATCATTTCTGAAGAAAAGTTGAAAGAATTGAGTTTATTTTCTCTATCAGAAGAAAAATAAAAGCAGTGTCTGATGCAGTATTCCTGTCTGTAATACATGTTTTGGAAAGGAAAGCAGTGAATTGTTTTCCACATTCGGACAGAATAGAAGAAGAAACTCTGCAGCAATGCTGAGCAGCTCAGTACAACTGGCCTCAATTTGTTTGATAAAGATATCTAGGTGAGGGTCTTTCCACTGGAGGCTCTAGACGCAGTGTAAACACAACGTCTGTCTCTCCAATGTGACGTGGGTAATACTTGATCCTTTTTCCAGGTTAGTGGATATATTAGATCATGGGTCAGTCGCCGGTGACAGATTTTGAATAATGCCCAGCAGCATGATGGCAATATCAAGCTGGGGACAGGTACTATCTCACCTCTCTGAAAGGCAGCATCTCTTGGTCCCCATTACATTTCCAACCAGCACCATCAGCTGCTAAGCAATGACTCTGCCGTATTTCTCGTTTTGCATTACACTGCATTTCGAGAAACCTGTGTCTAGTCACTGCTGCAACTCCTCCATCCTTTCTCGTTCCTATGGCCCTGACCTCTGCCAAATGTTTGCTGAAAGCATGAAATAGGTGCTTTCACATTTCTGCTGATTTCTGGGGCAGGAGAGTGGGGGGGAAGAGGGATCGCCTCCACCCCTGCATTCTCGCACTCACACATCACAAAGGCCATTGAGCCGGTCTGGAAGGTGCAGAGGCTGGTGGTGGTGTCAGCCCTTCATTTCCAATTAAAGAGGTAATACATGTGTCTGTGTTATAGAGGGACAGTCTGGCCCTCTGTAATGAGATACAAGCTTACAGGAATACTAGACTAATTGTCCCAGCAAAATGCTGAAAAAAATCATGTGGTAGTGAGCATAAATAAAAGATCTCACAGTCTCTTTCAATTAATATTACTTGTATTGCACATGAAATGTATACCGTGCCACATGAAGAAAAGCACATACAACTGGTGCGAGCAACAACTTCCAGCTCTGTAAGAAGCGGGAAACACATTTTTTGCTCAAATGGGGTTTGACTTAAACTAAAGACACTTTGGCCAGCTGCTAAATTGTATTCTGAACTGGCATTTGCAGACATCTTATCACATCCAGATTCAGGCAGAAATTGGACAAAGATGTGAATGTCTATGGTCCATCTGAAAGCTATTCCTGTATTCGCAGTAGAACTGTTGATATTTGAATTAGAGAAACACCCCCTCTCTCCAGCATGTTGTTTCACCCGTCCACCAGCAGCAATTTTGTTTTCCTGTAGTGAGCCTCTCTTTTGGGCTGCCTGTGCTCAAGCCGCAAGGGCTGAGGTGTGGGGGGACCCACTCATTACCTGTCACCTTCTCCACCATGAGATTGACAATCTGGGCAAACCAGCATCACACTCAGTGCAGCAGAAATATAACCTACAAAACTTGGTTAAATGATTATGTGATATATATGTGTATCCTTACGTATATGTATAATTTTCTCCTGGAAAAGAGCTGGCAAAGTACACCTGGGCAGAATAACCATCTCAGCTTTCCTTTAAATTTTGTCTTGCAGAAGTTTTAACAAGCAAGAGAGCCCACTGCTCCACTGAGCAGTGGTGAGGCAGAGGCTCTAGGCTGTGCTTTTGCTTGTGACTGATGGACTCTCAGACTTGAAACCAGGCATGAAACTTCTCTGAAACCCAGTTGCAATGCCAATAAAACAGACTAGTGAAAGATATCTCCCAAGGGCATAGTGAGGATTAATAAACAGTTGAAAGAGCTTGGAGATACTCAGCTGAAAGGTACTTGATACTGTCAAATAATTGTTATATTCATTATTCATTGATAAATAGCTATTTGGACATTCCTTGGGAAAATGTGGACATTTGAAAAGAGGCCAACAATATTCTTTACAGGAAAAGCAATGACCATAAATTTGAACATGCTTTATATAGGTTACTTCTGAAGAATGAAAATATATCTGTAGATTAAATTACTACATTTGTAGAGTATAAAAATAGGATATAGTCATAATCCTCCTTTGAGTAAAGCAGGCAAAAGAAAAAAAAAGCCCCCAAAACAGCTGCTACATGAAGTTTCTAGATGCAGAGTTCAATAAAACCTTGATGTATGTAGGATGTATAAGCAGAACTGAGCCTGGATATATTAATCTCCAAACCCCTTTATTTTGCAGCCAAAATATGCCTACACGGACTAGGTTAAAAATATTTATACAAGGCAAAATTCCAAGGCTAGTGAACATCCTGTTGCCAAAGACATTTTGCGGACAACAATATATCATTTTACCACGTACAGTAGTTACTGCTTTCACAGTGAAAGAATATGATAACATGGATACATACACATGCAATTCAGAAGTTATATTTGTGCCCACAAGTCAACTGAAGTCTCTTGTATGGCCATGCACGAGACCAAATCCTACAAGTGACTGCAGATGCCCTCTTTTCAGGCTGTGGATAATTGTTTGAACTGCAGGGAAAAGCCATGTAAGTCAAAAAATGTTGTTTAGACATGATGGATGTCTTTGGTTGCTAGCTGTAGACTTGGGTTGAGTTGCCCTGTTGCACCACAAATTTCCTGAATGAGCCTAGGCAGTGCTTTAAGACCTTCAAACCACCTTTAGAAACACTACTGGCATGACTGGCCAGAGTTCAAACTTC
This sequence comes from Balaeniceps rex, assembly GCA_013401315.1. Classification (NCBI taxonomy): domain Eukaryota; kingdom Metazoa; phylum Chordata; class Aves; order Pelecaniformes; family Balaenicipitidae; genus Balaeniceps; species Balaeniceps rex. The sequence goes on along the minus strand of VYZW01009008.1, from coordinate 60,817 downwards.
CTATGTCCCTATGTGATTGCTTACAGAGACCCATGCAGAAGAACAAAACAAGGAGCATAAGAATGGGCTAGACTAAAGAACCATACAGTCCAGAATCCCATATCTGATAGAAGGCTTTGAATAATTTTTATGCCATGAATGTGCCTGATCTCCTTAAACCCATTCCTGCATCCCAAGGCAATGAGTTCTGCCGTTTAATTTCTCACTGTTAGGTACCTCCCAAATTTGTTTTGAATCTGCCGTAGGTTTATCTCATTTGGTGAACCCTACTTGAAAAAAATGAGAAACACTGACCATCTGTTTCCAGTTCAGCTTCTCTGAGGCACATAATTGTACATACCTCTACAAGATCTTTCCCATGCTGAAGACCCTAAGCCAAATTACTTGTTTCTTTGGTGGAAATAGTCCCACATCAGTATCCATCTTTATCCTTCTTCTGTCTCTTTTGCTAGGTTGCTATAACATTTTAGAGAGGATCAGAACACAATGTTCAAGCTACACATGCACCAAACATTTATATCATGACATAATGACAGTTTCTGTGTTTTTTTTCTTTTTTCCTTTTTTCCTCCTCTATTCCTTTCCAGAAATGCCTTCTGTTTTATATGCTACTTGGGTACAGGCCTTCTAAGGGCTCAGCTTCCCTCTGGTGGCTCCTCTCTGCCTTCTTTGGCTGTAGAGGGAACTCAGGGAAACCGTGATCCTAAAGCATACACACCATAAGAGCCCTGAGTTAAATTCCTAAAGTGAGGAGGAATTAATCCAGAATTCTGTTTCTCAGTTTGTTGAGCACAAAAAGGAGGATACTGTGAAAATTAGCCTGAGAGACACTTAAACAATATTGTAATAGGATCATGTCAAATACGATTACTTACATTAAGTAGCCATACTTGAACTTAGCTAAATTTAAGAGAGTGTGATTATTTCCAGTTTTGGCACAATTATGCTGTTTTTCTACCATTTTTATTGAGAAAAAATAGAGGCGAGGCACATGGAAAACACTAGCATTAGATGGAGATGTTAAACATGCCTCCAAAAACAGATATCTTGACTTCCTGGTTAACAAAAATAAATCTGGGGAAAAAAAAAAGACGACAATAAAATCTGTCTTTTCTGGATAATCTTAGGGGAAAACCCAAACAACTACTTTTGCTGTGCATTAAAGGTAATAATTTTCATCCTGGCACAGTGTTATTAGTGGCAAAGTTAACATCGTTTGGGTATTTTCATGGCTCATTTTGTAAAACATTCTCTTGGTGTTGCTTTTGATGTTTATTTTGAGTTTTGTGAAATTATTAGAAGTTTATGAAAAGAATGTAAGGAAATTCCACTACTTGGAAATTTTTCCATCTGAAAAGAGAATATTTCTTAGATATAAAAAAAATCAATGAAATTAATCCATCTCTCATATTTCATTTTGAACACTTTGGTTAGATAAAATTGAGAAATCATTCAGATCTTGAATTTTGAACTATTTGAAAAATAGTTTAAGAAGTCATTTCAATACAAAGAAATTTAAAATGTCAAAATTTTCATTTCAAAGTGCGTACTCTCTTCATACTGTTTAGAATTTTCAACCCAAAATTGCAAAAACCAATTTGTTTTCCAAACATTTGCACTTTGTCAAGATTTATTTGTTGGTGCTTTTTTTGTTTGTTTGTTTTAAAACTCTTAGGCAAGCAGCTATAATCTGCTCTAATTATAATGCCCCATTGTACAATAATTAGTCCCATTTTTTAACTCTACACACTCTGAACACGAACCTCATCTTAAGGAAACCAAAGCTACAAAATTGACCTTATAAAATAAATAAGTATCAGGGACTGTGCTGTTTTGTCACACAGAATAATAAACAACTTCTGTCATCAATAGAGACAGGCATCCAAAACTATTTAAGCTGTTCCATGGTACCCATCACTGTCAAATTTTTTAGATGATTACACATTCCAAAAACACTTAATTTACAGTGAAGGAAGACTGAACTCTGCTTTCTATCTTCACCAAGCTTTCAAGCAGAAACAAATACACAGGCCTCCCAAAACCTAAACCAGAAGTAATAAAGTACCAAAGAAAAGATGAGAACTTCTCCATTCCAAAATAAAATCTTGCTGCTATTGGCAGCTACTTTCCAGGACATCCTGTTTTGATTTTTCCATTTCATCTATTCTTCATCTCTTTTCAAGCCTGATCTGAAGCATCTTCATCCTTCCTTGCCTTGCTTGAGTCACCTCTCTCTCACCATTTTCTGGGTTTTTTTAAGTGAAATTGTTCTGCCACTATTTTTCAAACACTTTCAGTAAAGAATTTAACTCAGAAACAACATGAAGTGTTTTTTCTTAATTTCTTTTAAAAAAATTGGGAAGTTTCAGCCAGTGAAGAAGCCCTTTGGATGGTTCAGAGCATTGTGAAACCAATGCCACACTGGTAAAGAGNAGCATTGTGAAACCAATGCCACTGAGGTACCTCCCTCACATAGGCATACAAGTACCATACTTTTGTTAAAGTGATGTCCTGTTATATGCTTTAGGCATACACTTAGGCATTTTACTGCTTTAAGGCCTCTAGACATAGTGGAATGACACTTAAATGTTACCATTTGCTACACCGGCAAGACCTGATCCTGCAAACATTTATACATGCTAATTGGTAGTTCTGATAGTCATAGGTTAACACAAAGTTGCTGAAATGCATAAAGTCCAGAAGAATGGAAATGTAACACAGAATTATTTTCTTTTCCATCCAAATCTTTTTTCCTGAGCTACAAATTGTAGCAAATAATTGCTTACTTCTGCATTTCCCAAGACTTTTTCTTCTTCATTGTTGTTTGGTAATGACACTTTTCTATAATAATGATAAAAATATTTTGAATGCAGTATACATTAAGGCTGTTGATTGAAAACTGCTTCAAGATACTTATGAATTGCTTTTGTTTTTGTTTTACCTCTCTTTGCACTCTATATTCTGTAAGAAAAATGCATGGTCTACTTTTTTTTTTTAATTTTAAATAAAGAAATCCCATTCTTTTCNAATTTTTATATGTATCACATATTGTTAATAAAGTGGTGATATAATGTCCAGTCACCACACAACAGGAATAGTGCACCATTCTGCTAGAAAATGTACAGTAACCACCAACAGTGATGGAAACTGCACTTTGCTGCAGCTGCAGCAAGAGCCATACCATTTTGCTTTGCTGCACATTTAAAATTTACTAGTTATTATGGTGAAGAAAATCCTCGTAAGTTATTCTAGTACAC